>CAADRB010000004.1:2012409-2108994 GCA_900708905.1 Hymenolepis diminuta
CGTTGGTATTTACTAGGATTCTTTTCTCTGCCTTCGGTACAAGGACATTACAAGATCATCATTAGATGTGCACCTAATCTTTAAAGCCAAGTTTTAAAAAAGTGAACATTCATATTTTTCAAACGATGCTATTCAGTTTGTGTGACCAAACACTAGTAAAAGCGGTTAATTTTTTGCAAATTAAGAAATGCCGCTTTCAGTTAATTCCGCTTTACTTGGGCTCGGTTTAGAAACAATACCTTCTTTTAAACAATATAGTTGTAGTCCCTTTGATAATCACCCATTTCTTTTAGGATGACTCAAGTTTTTGAAATTAATTTGAAAATAACAGCCAATTGCGTTGAATCGCGCATTGAAGTTCTTATTAACTATCTACCCATTTGCAGACAAAACCACAATTTGAATAAATGCAGCTATTGATTTAGAGAGGGGAAAATTTAATCAAAGAAGGTTGAGGTTTAAAATTTTGCCAACATTTTTATCATTTCAGGTAATTCTTAAATGTTAACCATCAGCTTTCTTTGACATACGATATTTTCCTTTAACAATCAAAAATGAACTTTCTTACTAACTTGTAACTTCTAACAGCTAACTTACTAGCTGTTTTCAGAATTACAACTATCATATCCACTTATGAGCGTTAATGTCACTACTTCTTAGATCTTGACATTTGCCAATTTAAGAATCATACACTTCAGCATAACTGTAAGGTCAACTAGAAAGTACTCCTTCATTTACAATCACGTGATTTTTTATTCAGATTCAACTTCTAATTTCATTCTCTATCCATCTCGTCAATCTTCTGGGTTGCTTAATACTACATTTCTGTAAAAAATTACTCTACTTCTATTGAATTTGCTTCAAATAAGAATCGAGTTACCGTCATAAAGTCTCTTGTTTTGATAAGTCTCTTGTGTTTTACGCTTATATCCAACATTTAGTTTACTTGAAGCCTGAAAAGGTTAATTTTCTTTAGAGTTCTAAGTTGTTAAAAGTAGGGTGACTAGATTGAATCATTATAATTGCAGCTTTATGATTAAAAGGCTGCTGCTTTCTCCTTACTTTCTTCCAATATAAATTACAGCCACCTCGATCTTGAGGTAGCAAAGTTCCTAAGGCTGAGAATATTATTAGCGTCAAATTCTGTCCTCTGATTTACATCAGGATCTGCCTGCTATAAGAAAATGAATAAAAACCCAATGGGACTAAATTAAATTCTGAACCGTCTTTCATTCAGGTCTGTTTGACGCGAAACTAACGACACACCCTATGGCAGCTGTGGTAAATTCACACACCCGATTCCCTATCCTGGACAAGTATTGTTACACCTATCGACACCATAACCAGAACATAGGTTTCATAATGTTAAGGGATTTGATGAAATATTATTATAGCTAATTAAGATACAAGAGTAACACTTTGACCAGCGTTCTGTCACGAGTATTCAAAATTGATCTACCGGTGGCTTCGTCGTCAATACTAGTTAGTGTCTATTACTCAAAATTACAAGTTTACTAACCAGAGAAACTTTATGATTTCAATTAACATATGGTGAATGTCATGTTCTGATGACACAGTGGTTAACGTGCAAAACTGAGAAATCAGACGTTTGAGATCAGTACTCATCGGAGCACATCCAATGACGTGGATGGCCAGCCGTGCTGATTAACTGTAGTCATAATAGGGATGGTAGAATGTGGCTTCGAGACAACTCCCCTATACCCAAATCATGCGCTCTAAACGCTTTCCATTAAGAGTTTGAGAAGTATTCTAAAAGGTATTGGGAGACATAGCGGATGTCAGATATCTTATTCACCCCTTTTATTCTTGAAAACCGACATTCAGAGTGAATTTACTTCCGAAAAGTGTTAAATCAAGCACCAACCGAAATAAACTATCTCAAGTATTTGGGGCTTCAAATAGCCTAACACAAAGAAAATTGCAGTCAACGAGTACAATCGATTCGAAAGTCTGTCAATTCCTATTCGATTTTTAAATGTGGAATATGTAATTCGAAGATTTCCTAAGATCCTTTTGCCTTGAGATATTTAAGTCAAATTAGTCTAATTGGACCTAAGTGTGAAAAAATACAGGTTTTTACTTATGTCCCTCTCTTAATAACTGCGCATTTCGCAGAACTACCACGGAATTTTTGTAACAGCTCCGATATCCGCTGTAGCAAGCTGTTTCGACGTCAATAATCCTTAACCGACTGTAAAACGACTTTATGATGGCCGACAAAAGCGTGCATTAGTCACCCAAGGCAGGCACTTCTGGTTAACGATTCAAGCATTTTATGGCGTTGGTAAAAACCCAAACCCGCAGTGAGAAAGTGCAGCACAGCCACATAAACCCCCCTTTCCCACCCATTCCACCCAATCCATATTTCACTATGCTTAGTCTCGCCTAAACCATCGGTGGTACAATGCGACGACGCTCCACCAAATAGACGAACGCTCTAGAAACCGACCACCAGTCTCGATATGTGCACACAAAGGGTTATTTATCTTAGCCTACGATCTGTCTATTCGCAAGAACGTACCCATTTTCGTGCAAATTGGAAGCATGAGTTCGGCCAGAGTTTTGCTATCATCAACTCGAAGGGTTTTTCTAGTTCCATCCATTGTCCGAATATACAACCAGCGAAATCGATATTTGTATTCGAGTGTGTCCTGTAAAATGTTAATAACAATCAAAGGACTCAAACTTCCATCGGTCAATTCAGATAAACCAATAATTTTAGGAAGATTAGCACAGAAAAAGCCATTATTTTAGAAAAAAATGACGAAATCAGTAATATTCAAAATGTTATTTTTAGGGAAAAAAATTCTTCCCTGACACTAAGGGAATAAACTTGAAACATAATGCAGTGTGAACAGATTGTACATATTTACGATAAGAAGAGCATTAATACTTGATCCTCCTTAATTGATTCCTTAATGAAGGCTCAAATTATCCTTAAACCACTTGTAAACAGTAATTGGCACTCAGTAAACTCGAGATTGGAATAAGAAATGATTCGTAACGACGGAAAGGTAAGGATATGGGCATTAAAACAACAGAAATAAGAAAATGCAATCCTCGATGCCAAATACTATAAGTTAAGCTGATGGGTTGAATATTTCACGAAACTGATCCATTATTACAGATTTTTTCAATAAATGATTACAATTTGCTAAAGTAAATTAAGACTGAAGGTGAGGTATTGGTCAATGCTCGTTTTGAATAGAGGTATTCTGGAATCTTTAATAAGAAATTCGCATTTGACCACTCGTCCGTTTATCAGTTTAACTAGATCAATTTTGAGCTGTCCTAAATGCACTTATAAATTTGGGTTTTAATCCCACAAGAGAAGAAGAGGATATTTTGACAAATTCTAGAAATGAGGACTACGTCCCTTATTATGAGAATGAAACGTCCACGTAATTCCTTAATAAAGTCAACTTGCTTATGATAAAGGAACATAAAACGCTATTCCTGTAATCAATCCTAAAGTGTAGACCATGAAAATGCCTTATTTTAGAAAAATATTAATGAGAAGACCAGTTTTCGGTTGGTTTAAGTCTTACAAAAATAAGGTTAGTTGAAGCAGCACATATCAGAATGCCATTCTCGACGTTGATATTAAATTAAATGAGAACCAATTAGAAGGATTTTGATATAGCAATGGCCTATATTTTTTTCTGAGCCGAGTAGTGTAGAAGTAAAATCCAGAATCCCGTACACTTTCCACAAATTACATCTTTACCTCTCGATAAGGACACGTTACGGATTAAGCTGCTTCTTCAAAGATGAGTTCCAGCCGAATTTATTTTTTCCAAATATTTCAAGCAGAGAATTTCTTTATAACAAAGAGGCGCCAATTGTAACTCTAAGCCCAGAGACAAATGCATTACTCCGGTCTTAAATCTTTTAATAGTATCTTTCAGTCCGAAATATGTAATTCTAAAAGGCCTAACTCTCCTTTATTTGAATTCTATTATTCCTGCAAGATTAACAAGACTTTTTTCATCAAATGGGCCTGATAATATGGGAAAGCAATGATTTAAAACTGCATATAAATGGTCGGAAAAATTATTTGAGCAGTGTGACAGGAAATACGTGAATAGATTGAGCTGAATGTAATTCAAATGGGAATTAAATGCAAACGTGACAAAAAATACTAGCTCAATTCTATCTCTTTTATTTAAACTTTCACAAAATTCCATAATTTGCTAACTATCAAGGTAATAGATGAGAACGTGACAAATACGATTGGAACGACCTTTAAATTAAGCAAAAAACACGCGTACCTCCCTCGGCGACACATTTAAGCAAACAAAATGAGCTGTTATTGAGATAACACCGCGAAAAGGGTGTGGATTTAAATCAGGGGGGAGAGATTGTAACATATTTCTATGACATTTTTTCCTAAATTTATGCTTTTACT
This sequence comes from Hymenolepis diminuta, assembly GCA_900708905.1. NCBI lineage: Eukaryota > Metazoa > Platyhelminthes > Cestoda > Cyclophyllidea > Hymenolepididae > Hymenolepis > Hymenolepis diminuta. The sequence continues at coordinate 2,016,839 of CAADRB010000004.1, forward strand.
TCGTTCTGGAATCAGTTCATCTGATATAAATCAGGTTATCCTCCGGTAGCAGATATCAGAATAACTTTATGTTTCTTTGCCAGGTCAATCATGTTTCTATACGTCCCCCCTCAGCAGTTGACCTAACAACCGAATAAGAAGTCAGAATTAATGAGAAAAATTAATGTACCTAACCGGTTCGCTCGTGACCTCAGACCCCGATGAGTCATTGCATTTGGCACACGTGTCGGAAAACACGAAGAAAAATTTAATGACTTTGAGAAAAAAGTACCTCAGTTATTTTACAAAAAAGAGGAAGCGTTCTATTGTGATTGAGAGAAACCACCTAAATTGAATGAAAACGTTGATACCTCTGGTAAGGGAACGGCGTAATTATGCAAACTTAGAGCTGAATTTAAGAGGATTCAAAACCCAAACCCTGGATAAGATGACTAAATTCACATGATGGTGTTTCCTACCGTAAATTGAAAACCGCATAAAACGTGCACGCCGTTAGAGCTTGGCACATAACAGAATTCTTAATAATTCTTAATCTGAAACCGACTCAGCTATACTCTCTCATTTAAAATGATGAGAACTCGCAGAACCGGTAGTCTCCTTTTTTTAAAACGAACAACGGATGTGAATGCAACCGATTTCCTGCTTGTTTAAACACGAGTAAACGTCTGGAATTGACAGCTAGCATGAAATAATAAAATGAAAGCGAAATCACAATGTTTGATTAACTGCTTTATCGGGCGTTTTATTGAACAAGAATTTAGCGAATCAGTGAAATCGATAATCCAATAGTTAGCTCTGACTGGACTGCGGCAACCCGCGTTATTAGTTATCTTTTTGGGACGAAATTAAGTAGACGCTGTCATCCCTTTTCTGTGAACAGTAAGAGCCAAAACGAAAAGAGAAATGACTAATGGAAAGGGGAAAGAGAGGAAAGAACTAGTAATTGGCAGGACAGTACGGTAGTAGGAAGGGCAGAAATATAAACCACAATATGCATGTGTCGGACATGGGAAAGTGAAAAGGGAAAGCTAAGCGTATACACACTATCTTTAACAAAAATGCGGTCAATAGGAGAGAATAACACATAACCGTGGGATAGACACACATTTACCCGAACACATGCATAAACCGCGCAAACAACAAACCTTCAAGTTGGGATGGAATTTGTATGCAAATAGTGAGGCAGGATAATTATAAATAATAACTGTTGTCCATTCGGAAGTTTTATAGTTAATAAGATGGGATAGGCTCCACAATCCAACCATATAAAGTGGTGTAGTTCCAGACATTTCACTATCCCGTTATTAGAACTGGTATATACAATGAATTTTAAAAATGCACTTAAATGTTCGTGAAAAATAATAACACATTAACACTTCAAGCAGAGATTTAAGAATAAAGGGAAAACATCAAACACTTGGTATTTGATTAGTTTAAAATGCATAAGCTAGTCTCACTTGCCTGGCCCTCGTCTTAAGATTGCAGAAACGCAGAATTACATTAGCCAGTCAATGAGCTCTGCATATCGTGAACATAGTCCTACCTATGAATCTGAGAGTCAAATCATTAAATCTGTAAGTTAGGACATTACTCATAGAATTATATACCTCACGAGATTACGGAGCACTCAAAGTCCCCAGAATGTAAATTAAGTAAAACTCTTGATGTTCTGATTCTATAACTTTGTTTCAACCCTCTTCCCCCGTTTCATACCTCATAAGTCCATTTTGATATTCTCCCTATTCGGATGCTATCCCGAAATTAAAACTGGTACGAGTTATTTGAAATCTCATGAGCAATAACAATAACTACTTGGTCCAGAGAAAAATTTATTTGCAACAAAATAGTTGAAGTTCACTCTTCTTACTAATAAGTTTATTGACAACTATACTCCCTGTTTTAAAAGTTAAATAATTCCATTTTAACAAATTTGAAACGTAAAAATACACACAGCAATAGATTTTATTGGTCAGCAGGTTCTTGGAACCATCGGAAGTCCATTATGAACATGAATTGGGGATGACAGTTATAATAATTACTGTTGCCATCCAAAGTACCAAAAAATTTTACAATTATAAAATGTGAGAGCCAACTGAAATCGGTTAACAGAAAGTCCAAATAATAAAGAGGAGACCCAAAAAAGGATGCTCAGAGCAACGTCAAGATATCAAAGAGTCTTATTTCGTTTGGTTTTTACATTCGGGTTGTACAATATTTACCAAATGAGTAGCACACATTTCAAAATTCCAATTTCATGAATCGTTCCCTGAATTACAGCAAGTGCTTGCCCGCAATGTTCAGCGCTTATTGGCGGGTATTTTTAATGAAGAAAGGTCCTGCCACTTCAATTCATTTTTTCTTCCAATGGTTGAGAAAACCAAATGATATTCAGCAGATTACAGTTTTAAAAGCAGGGCTCCATAAGCTCTTCATAACGATCTTTGCATCGACCTCACCATGAAGATGATCCTTCGCCATCTTTGCATGAAGCAACTAATTAATAAACTCCATAGAGTTCCGACAACTTGGAAAGTTTTGTATAATTAAACCTCTGGAGATTTTTAGAAGGTTACCTTACAATTATCAAATACATTTGTCCTTCTAAATCGAATCTTTTAAAAGGCATTTAAAGGCATAGGCCAAAGAATAATGGCCACAGGTTATCCAAAGAAAAGAAGTTACAATAATGACAGAACAGCAGAAACGAACGGTAAAATTTGGCCAAACGTAAAATGATAATAAATTTCTAGCAAATCCCGACAAAATTTTAAACAAATCTAGAAAAAGCAAATAAGTAAAGTTAGCATATCATCAATCAATAATTCAAACTGTCTTTCTAGACTCTAATGAGATCCATTAAGGAAAAGAATAAAAAGACCCGTGGTTAATGTCTCGAATAAGGTGGAGTAGAAATCAAAACTGGCCAGAATTATGAAAGCAGAAAATGAAAACCAACAAAAGATTAGCCGAAAAATATAATCGTAATGTTTGACTCCAATAAAGTATGTTCATAAAAAGAACAATAAAAACAAAAGCAAATAAATAAACCCTACGTCCAAATCTTCTTTATAAAGATAGATAAAGGAATTTTGATTTCGTATAATAACAAAATTATTATTAACTCACTCCATTTCGAAGGATATAATGCTCCAAGCTTCGAGAATTATCCAACCAAAGTCCCTTCTTATTATCCTCGTGAGGTAAAAATAATCCATAATCTTTCGCTGTCGGAAAATAAAGCGACATGCAGATTAGTTATCGGTGAGTAAGCTAGACTGAGAGAATAATGTCAGGAAACCTACAATTGTCTAATCCATCAATTTCACGAATTTGGTGTCGTATTTGGTCGCAGGCTTGACCAACAGTCATAAGAGCATCAAACACCAATGCCTTGGTTACTTCCGCGTCTGGTACATGGATACGCAATGCCAGACGTCGGCTGTCTCCAACCATAGAAGGGCTGAATTCATACAAAAAACCAATATCAACAATTTCTAAAATCAAGTTAGAACAAAAACCCATCCAGTTGCACCATTACATAGGCGTTACACTATCGGCACAAAGCCCAAGTAGACTTTGTCGGACTCCTCTAAGTGGAGTTAATTAAGGTCGATTTGAATAATGCGATGAACTTCACTTTGTTGTTATGGTGATAGGATTAAAGGTTAGTATTGACTAATTCATCAGTCAGTCAGTGATTTTGTCTGCCAATAATGACACTTTAAGGTGACGCCCAAGTAGTTTTGGTTAAAGGTTCTTCCATCTCTAGCCGATTTACACATGCAATTAAATGACAATTAAGGCCTGCCGGAACTCGTAACGGTCATGATTCAGCAATCAAATCGAAGAAAAGAGGTAGAACTCTAGATCAATAATGAAAAATCTATCATGCATGCTATTCTAATCATTTTAAAGATGAACTCCTGTGTTGACTTATTCGATTTTCCATTAGCTTATCATTTGCGTGGAATCTTATAGGTTAAAAGAAATTTCTGTAATAAAAAGACGACAGGTAGGGAATGGATACCATTTACCAATGGTTTCCTTGAAAGAAAATCCGTCGTGCAAGGGAAGTAAACATGCGAAACTCCAAGTAAAACGATGAATATTAGAGGTTAAGATAAATGATTAGGAAAACAGGCAACAATCAGAAATTAAAAGAAAAACATGAGACAAGTAAGAAAGCATGCAACTGCTTTGTCATTTTGTTCTCTACTTTTGGAAAAGACTTACCCAGCAGGAAAAGCCCACGGCATTCTAAAGAGCGTTTTCAAGCACGCAACATTAATATTCTCAATAAAATACAAAAAAATATGACTGCTAACAGTATTTTATCACGAAAAGCCTAATTTTTATGACTAAACTCCAGGTTTATTATATTTACTTCTAATAACATGTAATTGAATTAATTAGGCGCACCTTAGAAATTAAGAATTACACGCAAAATTTGAAAAATCGTGAAAACAATTGCCACCTGACTCCATTAAATATGTAAATGAAAATAGATGTAAGTGTAAAGCTGTTTAATCACCCAAGTTGCAATATTTTGATTTGAAATATGCGCATAAAAGACGAAAATTAGGCTAAATATGAATAAAAACGTATATGAGATTGAAGAATCAAGACAAATCAAATCATTTATATTGTGCTAGTAAAAACTGCGTAAAAATCAACATATGCAATACATTACAAACAAGTGCATTTAACAGATTAAAGCCATCAATTAAATTTTTCCACTGTTTCCACCATTTTCCGCATCTAATTATTTAAACCCGGTCAAAATATGTGGATGAAAAGCATTTGTTAATTATTAAAAACATTAAACTGAGATAAAAAGCTAAATAAAAACAATAATTTCGTCATCCTACCTTCTCGTAGGTAAATCCGAAAATTCGCACGAGGAAAGTGAGGTCTTGATTAGTACATTTAAACTATTTTAAATTATTAATTTAAATCGTAAAGTACTTCAAAATTATGGAAAATAAATCGATAAAAATAAGAGTTTGTTTATGATTCGATAATAATATTTTATCTTTGTGTTCAAATCATGATAATGATAAATTTGTGCATTATATTATGTTATTTATTGAATCAAACTGTTATAAATAATAGGACCGAATCAAAATATTATTTATATTTATCGAATACTTTTAATCCATAGAAACTCATTTGTCGATCCAGAACCCATTGCATTTTTTCACTTAATTTTACCTTAATATATTTTTTGATCAATTTGTTATAATAGAACTCAAAGAAGGGTTTAAATTTTGTTATAAAAATAATCATTTGCTTAATTTAAATAAGTTACCAAAGTTTTTGATCAAGGTGGTTTGAGTTTGAAGTTATGGAATGAGAAGTCTGCCAAGTGTGCCGCATAATTTTCTGGTTTTCTATTGACTGAGACATTTTAAATGGCTTTTACTAACTCTTTTCGTACATAATGATGATTTAGACATGTTTACATTTAGTTATATTTCTTTTATTTCTCAAACAATGTTTGTTCCTACTTGACTATTAAATAAATTGAAATACGTAATTATTCACTACCCTCTTCTTTTGCAAATAGCTCAGATTCCATTCCTTTTATGTTTAATGATTCAGCAATGCGGATTTGCAGATATTAATATTATTATTATAAATACTGAAATGCGAAATATTCATACCATCGTTAGTCTGGCTTTACGGGTCACTTACTCTCTGGCTTTTGTATTTTCTTATGTTCTGCCTTCTTTGTGTTCCTATTTTTGAAAATACCCTATTGGGACTGAGATTAAACTTGTAGCTAAAAGTGGACAGCCACAGTACAGAGAAAGAATAACAAGAGTTGAGTGAATCAATTTGTATTGTACAACAATCGGTTAAATTCGAAAGAGAGAGAGGTTGGAACAACGGGAGGAAATCATACCAATGGGCAAGGAAAAAGTGTATGTGGGCATGTGTGAGTGTGTTTACTTTTTAAATAAAAGCCGATCAGACCAAAAACAAGAGACTTGATTAACGTGTCAGGACAAGAAATGGAAAAATGGGGTCAGACGAACACAAAAATATTTGCACCTGCGCGGACGAAGGCAGAAGGCAGAGTAACCAAAATGAGAATATTTTTCTGAGAATAAATAAGGAGTAATCCTTCAACTCTCAGACGGTCTCATGTCTCCTTGATGCATCTTGCAACATTACCTCCCCCTTTCTCAGAACATAATCCGATATATCGTCCTGATACCCATTTATATAGTGTGAAGATCCCAGGTTATCGTTCTAGCGATTTAAAAAGTAGAAACAACACAGCGTTATTGATATATGATGGGTCAGTAGTTTCTTCCATTGTTGAAAAATACACAGTAAATTCTTGCACGTCAATCAACGTTAAGCTGGTGAATTACCACCTTTTTCACCGAAAAATGATTAGAACAGAGTGTACATCGTAGAGTGTATTTAGATTTTCCACAAATACGCTTTGCCAACTAAATGACGGTGTGTCTGAGATGGTACTGATTTCCTTCTCAAACGCATTCCTCGAATTTGATAGTATCCTTCATAATTCATTTCTTCCTACTTCTTCCATACATCGAAATTCTATCAAGACACTGAGTATAAGAGTTAATCATTGCAATTTTAGTGATTGCAGTTATACCTTTCTTGCGATTATTAACCGTCAAGCATAAATCAAGTTTTCCCGCTTCTATATAATGGCTGTTCTAATCAACTTAACGTGTTCAATCAGTTTTTCACCTTTTTAGTTCGTAAATTGTACATAATCTAATTTTCGATTGTCAACATGATGTAATTAGTTTTATATTTCCAATTACTACATAATTCGGCTAACTATTTGGGATGCTGTCTAAATTGACGCCTCATTAAAATTAAACAATTTTCATCCAAATGCATTACAGCTTTTAATATTGGGAAAACATTCAAACACAAAGGAAGTAAAGGTTTACAAAGGAGAAGGACGCTTACCTTAACAGGAAGTGTTTTGGTAGTAGAAGTGAGAATCAAGGAATCAGAAGAACTCCACATTATCTAACCTTCAAGAACATAAGATAAATTGTGTTTTCATGGTGGAGTTACTTTATACTTGTTCGTCCATTTTATCATGTTGCTCTTCGTAAGGAAAGTTCGAGTGATTAACTCTAAAGTGCTTTCATGGCCATCCTCTTTTCAAATAACTCTTGTAGCTTCTATCTACTGCATAAAGGAGAATACCTTTTGGTGGATCGTCTTTAGGGCTGTGATGATCAATCTGCCAGTGTCTTCTCATCTTAATTTCATTTGCGAAGAATGCACTTCATCGAGATTCCGTACATATCATTTCTCTTTTATGCGTGCATTTTAGTTGTGGTTGACGCTCAATAATGGGAGGAATTGAAATTCCTTGTGGGTTCATCATCCAAGTTTCACCTTCTTTCTCGCCAAACATCTGTTAAGTAGCTGTTTGAAGCTGGCTTAACCAACTCTATGTGTGTTTGTGTGTTCAGAGGTGTCCATTTTGGTGAATGGGATTTCAACAACATTTTCGATTATACCTGATCTTCTTTGTGAAGATTTGTCCAAAGATTTAATCTTAGTCTTTATGCAGTACGACTTCTCAGAGGGAGTTCTTTTGCCTGAATTCTAATATTCATCTGTTTCCTTCCGAATAGACGCACACCACCTTGACAGAGAGTATCTTAATTAAATAAAGACAATCCTATGTCATTTACGTCAATTATAATTAGAAAATTTTCATTCCAGTATTTATATTAATTTTATCCTGGCATGTTTTAATAAGGTACAAATAATTCCCTACTGATCTCATCGAGCTTCATCTCTATTATCCGTAATAAATTTTAAACAAACAACTGATAACAATTTGTGTGGCAATACTAGCATTAATCATCTTTGCCATTCTTAGTATGAATGGAGTCGAATTAATAATAAATGGGTATTTATATTACTATTCTTAAATATTTTTCATTATTTGGTTATATAATATTGTTCGCTTACTTATTCAAGTTTTCTCTCATTTCATTCTATTTTCATAAAAATTCTTTGAGTACTATGGGGATTTTTCAAATAGGTCTAAAAGGTCTAAAAGAATAATCCACGTGTTTAAGGCCTTCAAAATTGGTCGAAGGGGCTTTTACTTCTGCATATAAACTGTTAAATACCTCAAATAACTGCGAAAATCCCTTGACAGTTGAGAGACTTCTGAAACTTTTGGTGTCGACATTACAGAAAATGTCAAAGAATTTAATTACTGTTACTCGCCACTTATTATAAACTTATTAGCCTGCAAATAGGATTAAACAGACTTCAGTGATAACTCAAAATTCTACTTGGAACGTTCCACTCTTAAAGTGCATTTTAACAACTATGTAGAATTTGTAAATAATTAATAGCACCATGAACAAACATGTAAAATTTATAACTTAATTTCTTTTGGATAAAAGTATTCCATTTTATCCAACAGATTATCAAGTGGGTCTAATACGCCCTGATTTCTTTTTGCTTCATCCATTTCCTCATCATCCCCCATCTCGATAACTTCATCATGTGCGATCTGTAGGTCTCATTCTTCATTTCACTACGCATCATCCTTGTGACCAATTCGTATTTGTTTTGCTAGTCACGCAATGACCTCGTTCCATTCCTATCCAAAGAATTGCTATACCTTGACAACTGAACTGAATAAAGTTCAGGAAGCGCATGAATCCCAATCAATATCTCTGTTGACATGACCTCCATTTCGATCATAAATTTCTACTTCAGCATCTTTATAATTCTATTCATTCCAGTTGTTATTCAATTCCTTTGATGTTGTATTTAATTCCCGGATAATTTGTTATTTCCGAAACAAATGCCACTTTTTGACCTTCGCCTTGAATGAACACAACTTACAGAGCTCCGTAAAATTGAATTATTTTGTCTAACTCATCTCTGATATGTAAAACTGTAAGCTACTGAATATCATGTGAAATCATCCTGCCCTCCCAATCATTGGAAGGCAAAATGAACTGAAGCGGTAAGACCGTCCTTCTTGATTAAAAATAGCCAATAACCGCTGAACATCATTGTCAAGCATTTGTTGCGATCCCGAGACCGACTCATGAACATTGAATTTTGGAATGTGAGCTATTCTTATGGTAAATATTCTACAACCCGAAATTTTTTGATTCGCTTCCCTTTACTATTTATTTGACTTTCTATTAACCGGTCAATAAGCAATGAATAAGCGTTTTCTCAGTAATCCAGATGAGGAATCATGATATTTGAATTTTCGTAATTGAAACAATGGACTGCCACTAAGCTGATATTCTGCAACCCGAATCCGAAAATGAAATGATGTAACTATTTAGACACTCTATTTATCGATTGCCTCTTTTTATCCTTTATTTAATATAATTTACCTAATTTCATTTGCTTTCCCGTAATGCAAAATTGTAAAATTTTCTCCATTGCTGTGGTCTATTACTGATGCTCCTAAAGTAGCTGTTAGCTGGATAAAATTCCAAGTACTTCAACTCTTCTTTTGTATTAATTCAAAATGGTGCAGCTTGGCTTTCATCTTTAGTAAAGCATTAAAATTAACATTAGTATTCATCGTTTGGCCTGTGATCGTTTTCAACATCTGATTCCCTTTGAAAAAATTCCTTCTACTAATAAATAATAAATAGTATAATAATCTTGATGACTGCGATAAAATACCTGTGCCTTACTTTGAATTATTTAATATCTCTAGTCTGGCTTCATGAATTTAGAATAAATAATACAACTTTCCTGTTTATTCAGTCTTCTTACTGAGCTGAGTTCTTTACTTATACCCATGTGTTACAAGTGAATATAGTACCTCTCTCTTCTCATAACCTAACCTTGGAGAGTTTAAATACGATGATAGAAATAAGTAAAGTGAGGCGAATTTCTTTAATGTTAGGAACAGTTTATTACTTCGTTAATCAGTTGATTAAATTGAGTGGTCTGTCAAGCCACATTGGTTCTTATAACCGTGAAAACTAGACAATATAAATAGAAAATCCCTTTTAATTTTTTCTCTGAGACTATTAATGTTTGAGTCAACTTTAATAACTTACAATTAATAGTTTTAATTGGGTTCGGTTCTGTATACTGTTAATCGATTTTTCATTGAAGTGTCATGATACGTTCACATTGATTGCGTCGATTAACTCCTTATTTTATCGATTCCTATTAATCGATTAGCAATTATACTTCCCGCTTTGTTGGATTTTTATTCACTTCCGTTTTGGAATAACTAAGATCTGTACAATAGCACTCATACAATCTTTGTTACATTATGTAACATGTTTCTGCCCATCATACGGTTATTTTTAATACTTACATATAATTTTTGTTGTGGAAAAGCAACTGGAATTAGTTAGCAGTAAGTCCAATAAATGGTGAAGAGGACTGGTTCAAAAGATGTCCAGAGAGAAGTCAAAATATTAAAGTGTCTTACTTTATTTGATTTTGAAATCCGGTTGCACAACATTTACTAAGTGCGTAGTTTACATTCCAAATTTCCTGCTTGGCCAACGGTACCCGATGTCTATTGATCAGTCATTTAATTAAGTTGGTCGGTTTAGCCGCATCAATTCACTTTCCCTCCAAATCTTGAGAAGTTGATTGATCTTACGTTATAATAAGCACCTTACATAAACTTAACATAACAGAGCTGATAAAGCTAAAATGATAAACTCAGTGCTTTCAGAATTCACATTAATAAAGACCCATTTTATCCTGATTACACTATATACTTCTAATCGATCCTCCGTTCCGTTCCTTACTGGACTATTATGATATTTCGCTTATTCAAATGCATTACTCTGAATAATAATAATGATAGTATTGAGGTACATTTGATCTCTTTCACGTGGACTATAGTGTCTGTTTAGGGAAGATTTTTTATGTGGACAAAGTGTACTGACGCTATTCTGTTAAGGTCCACTGATGGAAATTTTTACTGATTTTCTGTGGCTGATTTGTTTGTCAGGTTGCGTTACTGTTAAACGGTAACCGTTTATCGACTTTTCCCTTTCCAATGAATTTATTTTATCCATTTTCGTCATGTCATATTTATTCCCCGGTTGTTTCAACCGATCTGTTGATTATTTTTTATACATTTCTTTGTTAATCATTTCCCATTCCATTAATTTATTATCATTTCCTCACATCATTTTGGAATTTAGGATATTTTGATCCTATAATCTGATTGAGGATTTAGTTATAAAATAAATGCATGTTATTTGAGTTATTTGAATCAACAAATCTTTGCTAATTATTATCTACTTATGTCCACATAAATTTAATTAAGGCGGTAGAATTAAAACACACATTATGCATGCACGTTCATCATCTCCATCCAGTGTCGTAGTGGCGTGTAGTGGGAAAACTGGCAAACGCCTTTTGGAAGGTTCCCACTCACTACGACTCTGTGTTCACCTCAGAGTCGAAGTGTTATTTTCCTCTTTCCTGCTCGAGAAATGCCATTCAGTTTATGCAGTATGTGTATGAGAAAAAATCATCCATTCACTACTCCTCTTGTTTCATTCAGCTTGCTCGCTTCTGCATGTTATAAATAGATAACGTCATAAATTTCCCCCTCTCCATTATAATTACTTGTGGATGAAAAACCAAGGGGAATTGTCATTCAGGATTAGATGAAATTGAAAATGCTACTGCAACCTTTCCCAGATCAGATGGTACGTCTTCATAAAATTGTATCGTGATATATTGTGCTAAATAAATTTTGATTAGATAGGCACTTGTGAAGATGCGACGATATCGGAGGAACCAATACTGAAGACTTTTTATATATCTCAAATCTGAGCGTCTAAATATTACATTTGATTCATTTGATCGAATAAATACTACAAAGTTAATTGAGTTCATTATTTCAAATTTTCACAATTGTGTAACTACCTCTAATTAACTTTTTCCACTCCGAAATGCTATTTGTCTGAATTTTTATGTAAAAGTTGTAATACTTTGACTTCTGAACAATATACGAATTCGGTGTTTATCTCGTTGCAATTAATCTCTACCTTGGAAATCTCCAACTCCAAATCATAACAAAACGACTTGAACTGCGGAAAGTACGATATATGGCTATTAAGATTACAAAAATTGAGGTGAAGGGAACTCAAAATTCTCAGATTGTGTTCTTAAAAATGTATAGGAGACTGACAAGCAAAACCTCAAGCCAGAGTGTTTGTGTTTTGTTTTGGGATGAGCAATCTCTAAGTAGTCCATTACCCTTATCAACATGCGACTGCATGCCATTCTTAATGGATTAAGATCAGAACGGCAGTGTTTCGACCTTCAAAAGACGCGTACTAACACGTACCAATTTTGTTGTTTTAATAAAGTACCCTGGTGTAACTGGCTTAATCTGAGCCAAATACACTCTATCAATATCTGGCAGGCATCCGGATCGTTGTGCAGAAACCATTCAGTGTATAAGAACTTTACTTTAAAAAAAACAAAAAGTAACGTCATGTTTTGTGTCATGTTATCATTAAGATCTCCCATAGGATTGAAGTAGAAGTGCACAGCGATGACGTGTAATTGCGATCCAGAGTATTCTTTCGTCTCCTATCAAGGACCTTTATTGGAAGATATATTTTAAAGCCAACGTTTTGGTAAAGGATTAGATTTTAGGGTCACTGGGTGATAAATACATTGTGAGTGGCCGGAGCAGAATAGGAGTTTATTGGAAAAAGGTACAAAATCTAATGAAATACAAATATCTGGCATTAAATAACGAAGGGAAGAATGGAGCACGAGTATACCAGAAGTTCGATGTGGGCCGTTTATTTGTACTTCTCAATAGTATCTGTAGAAACTTTGACGCTAGTTGGCTCTTTTACCGTCCCGCGTACTCGGAAAAGATCATGACTGGGTAATAACATCATCATTCTGGGTGGCTCGTAAAATCATAAGTTTAGACCGTCCAGACTCAACCTGGCGGATCCCATAGCAGGAAATATCGATTTTCAAGAGCTACGGTTAACGTTCTTTTGCAGTATAGTCATGATTTCTCTGTTTTCGGAAGAACGATTTCACTCTCGATCCGTTTCAAAAAACTGGGTGGAAGCGTTCTTTTAAAGAGTAAACTTAACCTATTTCAACCAACTCAAATCTAGCACTGCACGTCACACTTAATTTTTACCTCATCATTGTAGGAATTTTATGTTTGCATTAACCTTGTATAGTAATTTGAATTAACCTCGACGCATATAACGCATTTTAAACTCTCCAAGCTATAAACTGAATAAAACAAAAAAATGGTTGCTTCGAATCGCTTAATCACACATGAATTCAATGAATAGGGCTTCCTGGCACTGTTCGTATACATGTAAGACTTTTATTTATTCATTACATTAATTAATGAGAACGGAGGAGGACTAAACAGAAGACGCTTGAACGAAAGATACAAAATCAGCCAAGTATGCAACCCTCTGTCGTTTACCACTTTACTGATCATATTCAAGAATGAACCGTTGACCTTAAGTGTCTTCCTGACTGTGGTCAGATTTATTATAGTCAATTTTGACTTTCATTGTGTTCGGCCAGTTTTTGAGTCTTTACAGCTGTGCAAATAATACCCAAAGTACATTTTTTGAGAGAAGTTAAGGTGAGGATGGGAATAATTTAAACACATTTCAATACCACATGATAGGACCATGGCTAGATACTTTCATAAGAGAACAAAGAGAGGTCTCAAAAAGGCAACTAGTAAACGAAAGTGTGATTGGGAAGAACACATCAAAGTTCAATTTTTGGGGTTTAGATAACTGGAAAAATCAATGGCAAATTTTTATGGAATGGAATTGACTTAAAGACCGAAGCGGTGAAAATTAATAAGCGAATGCAAATAATGGCCAACCATGGGGAAGAAGGAAAATTGTGGTAAAATTTTGTCCTCGGACTTCTAATAGGAATCATATTTCATTCGTGCGGCATTTTTAAGCTTGGTGTTTCGCCTCCAAATACTGAATTCTGTTGAATATATATCATTTCAAAAGGGAGAAAATAATAACGAACGTATTATAATTGGCTACTATCACCATGAATCAGAGGAAATGAAGATCTTAGGTATAATGCCGACAGATGGTTGGAAAAGCTTATTCATCAATAATGAAGTCAGGCTTTAATTTGCCTATTAACATGACAAATGAAATATATTGTGCGGAATAAAAAGTTCCGAAGACCAGACTAATTTCAAGTGGACATGAATACTGCATTATTGAAACATACAATTGAAAAAACTTTTATATGTCTTTATTGAATAGTCATTTTTAATTAATGTTCTCTATTTCTTATTGTAAAACTCACTCAGTGTTTTCATAATTTACTCTAAGTTTAGATGATTTGCACCCACTTAAGTCATATTGGTAGGCATTCAGACTAAGTAATCCAAATACCACACCCTGGATGGATAAAATGGCCAAAATTTTCAAATCTTCAGAATAATAATTCTTCTTTTTCTTTAATGAAGGCCCTTCCAGAGTCTGACGAGGTAAAAATGAATTTGATTCTATATTCACTTTAGAAACAGCTAAAATGCTCTTCTTTATCCCCTTATCGTTCTAACTCTATCAAATAAACAAATAACAATGAGTTTCTTTACTGCAATCGAATAAATAAAGTAATATTTCTTGAACATAGGGCAAATGAACTTCAAAAGATTTCCGTCACTCAGGGAGAACAAAGTTGTCGAAAAGGGGGAACAACTTTCGTAAGAATTATATCATTAAGTCGAAAGTCCTTTGGAGGATCCAAACTTAGGATTGGTTCACCTGCATCATTCCAGAAGGGAGATTTAACACGATCTCCGCGTCTTCTTCTGAAAGCCATAACTCGGAAGGCATTGTTGAGATAGTCTCTTAACTTGCCTTGGGAGAATTCGATTCCTGGAAGAACATTATCACCCTTTCCAAACTGCATCATAGCCTGTTTCAACACCGCTTTCATAACCATGGGATCAATTGGCCGCTTCTGTCTTGATCCACTGTAATTGTGGCTCACGAGATAGCGGAGACTGAAAAGGGACTGCAGAAGACAAAGACAAAGTCTAGCAGCTGGTCGTTTCTGCTCTCTTCCAACCATGTAAACACATTTCTTATAAGCCCAAACAGGGAGTCGTACTTTGGGCTCACCGCCGACAAACATTTCCCGGGGTTCAGTGGGATTTAAGATCACTGCAGCACGATCTTTCTCAGTGAAAGCGGCTGAGTGCGTCCAGGAAGGTTTGAAACTATTTCCCGAGATCGCAGCAGCTTCTAATTGAAGAATGTCATCAAAAGCAGATTCATGGTTGGGTTTTCCATCTTGATGGGAGAGTTTATGGAACAAAAAGGGTGGTGAAGGGTCTCTAGGAGGGGAGAGATTGAGACTGTTCGGGGAGGTAATGATATCAGAAGATGACTCTCCAATTGCTGGTTGACTGAAAGTAGTTCTAGGTTGAGTCAGTTCGCCATTAAATTCAATATTCGTTCGTGAATGCGTGGCAAGGTCAAGTGGCTTTTCCTGAAAGGAATAGTGAGAAGAATAGAAGTAAGAGAGGTTAGGGAATACACCTGCCAAAGAGGAATGCATGCCGTATTTGGGAATTTGGACACCGTGAGAGGCGTTCTTGCATGCAAGTTTTCTCCCATTGCGCAGGTACGCATTAATATGCAAGTGGATATAATGGACGGTCAGGACGCTGGCTAATTATTCCCACGACCAACTTTCAAAGAGGGTTAGCTACTAGGGTAGTGGGGGAGAACGAAAAACGGGAGGGTCCGACGCTGGCCTTTCGTAGGGTCCAGCAGCTTTGTGTGCGAGTGTTTCCCGTCTTATTTATGGTCAAGAATGATGGCTTATTTTCATGCTCTGCGTTATGTGAATTCACTGGAAGGCAACGCACTTGTTTATTTCAGGGCGGGGGAGAAATTCATCAACCACTATTTGGGACTATTAATGTGCGCCTGATTATTTCCCAGATTGTAATTGCATAGATTCAAGGTCTGCCAAACGCCATCCATCAGTATAACGGATTTCACATTTTCTCTTGATGCTGTCTTTTTTATATCCAGGTCCTTTTATAAAACATATTTTGACCTTATTTTCTGTACGAAGTTTCTTCTTTTTAAAATAGTGATTTCTTATTTGACAATTATCACTTTTAATGATATTCAATCGTATCTATATTTTGAATAATTAATGATTATTTTAAATTGAATAGATTTCCAACTAGTGTAATTATAATATAAAATAATAAAGTTATTTGAGTTGGAAAGAATTTATATTATTTAATTTAATAATAGTCTACTTGTATTTTTTTATTATTAAAATCTGAACTATATTTTTCATTTCTGAACTTAAAAATACAAAAATCAGCCTTTGTTTTACTGAATTTCTTATATGTTGGATGATTATGTGTTATCGATAATGATAATGATTGCATTTGGGAACGAAGATACGTTAACGCGTGAAGCGTTTGACATTCAATCTATCACGCAGACGTTGTGAGTCGTTTATCATCCACTGTGATGCGGAAAAATTTCCATTAACAACAAGTAATGGAAGTAATTAAGACCTATAAATACATCCAACCACTAATGTATATCTCCCCCAGAAAAAAATAGTACTTTTCTTCAGCTTACTTGCTGTTGCTGTTGACTGGGAGTTAGTTCCATCGGCGGTTGAGGAATAGTCATACTTGGAGGAAAAGAAAGTTGTTTATTCTCGAGATTATTCAAGAAGTAAGAGACGTAGAGATCAAGAGCAGTTTGTTGGGCGATTCCTTCTGAAGGTTTTGGCATCTGATTTTCTCCCTCCCCCTTTTGACAGACATCACATTGACATGGAGCAACAACTCCTTTTGATTTTGATGACATCATGGCGTATTTGAACTGACTACTGGATCCTCGTTCTTTAGAGCTCCATCTCCGTTTCCCCGGAGATTTGCTAGTTGGAAAACCGAGGGGAAGTTGTGTTAGATGTTGCTGTTGCGATGGATGAAAAGAGGAACTCATCTGAGGATTTGAATTGGCTAGGATCATACTACTAAGTTGAAGAATGGCACTAGCGAGCTCTTGCTGGCTCTTCTGAACGCAAAAAAGTTGCCATTTCAACTGGAGTAACTGAGATGGAAATTGAGGAGGTCCGTCGGCTGGAAGACCAAGCAGATCTGAATTAGGAAGTGGTGGAATGGCTGGAAGAGGAAGGGAGGTAGGAGGTTGAAAAGACGGTGTGTCGGTAAGGGATGAGAGCGGTGGCAATGGGAGATCTTTGATAATGTTTTCGATTTGCATTCTGAGAGGAGAATGTTTTGTTCTAGTGTCGTTTACACCAGATTTTATAGTTGCACACTTCTGTCCATACACGCACACAGGACGTGGGCAACCAATAGAATGGCATCTTCTCTGCACCCTATACACAACTCCCCTCACCCCCCTCCCTACAAGTCCTCGCATACGTTGTTCCTCAATTAACTAATACTAAAGGTGGATTCGTCTAATTACCTTCACTGAAATTTGCCACCTCTTATTAATTATTGCGTGTTGTTTTAAAAATTATTTAATATCAACACTAGTTTAGAATATTTAGTCCTGCAAATGGATCGTATTGCTATGCTCATTAAACATTTTACTTGCTATTTCATTGTATGCTACTGTAGATTCAAACTTTATTTAATACTTATCAAATTAAAATTTAATGTCAAAAGAAGGGAATTTAGAAGCTTCCGTCAGGAGTTTTGGCTCATTTCCTAAAAGTTGTGATTCTAGTGGAAATTATTTATATTTAAAACTTTTTTATGACAAATGACATACGATGCAAATTTTTGAAGTTACTATCACTCAAAGTAGAAGGTTTATTAGGAATTAAGCCTGTGAAAAGAATTCCGACTTATAGTTGATCGACCGTAAGTTGAATCATAGTTTTTTCTTTATCCTACTATTGTCAAATTATGTCGTATGAGTTCATTCTTCGAAGTTCTAAAAATGTTCATAAGTCTACCTTGTTTTAAAATTAGATCGAGCACACAAGAATAGAATATAACTTTTATTCTGATTTCGCCTAACCCGGTCCTCTGTATTTAAATGTTATTCTTATATTCGTCTAACATAAATCAAATTATTACCCATATTTGACACACTTTCCTTCTATATAACATTACTAGCACGCATATCAGCTGTATATTCAAATGAAGGTCACAATTTGGACTGGCTCAGTCCATAATGGTTTTCTGCTGGATGTCTGATCGAATAAGCCGTTGTTATTTGCCTTCCCTTTAGTCATATCTTTCACACTTATCTCAAACAAAATAGGTGCACCAAATCTTCATTCATATTCAAAACGCTAACCATACCCACTTGCTTCACGAGCTGGCTTAACAATACCGAATTTGATTATCTTCGTTCGTCCTTGATTAAAATGAGTAATAATAGTAATCACATTTATCAGTCACTCACCATTAAAGGTAAATGATCAAAACGCAAATTGGTTAAACAGGAGTTAAATATGGGTTTTTTAATTGGAGAGACTTCTTTGACGGCATCGGCAGTGGTGAACATTTCATTTAAATCACACAAATTTACCGAGGGACAGATGACAGAGGTGTAGATCAAAGTTGTGCGGATCACCGGGGTGATAACAGGGGGATGACAACCAATTTAAATTTTTGTCTCACTGCAATTAACACAGTGCAAACACATACAGGAGGATTTTATGCCAGTGTGGGCATTGTCTAATGAGGTGGCAGATGATACCGTGTTTGGTGTTTGTCGGTGACTTTGTTAGAAGCTAAATTACATAATTAGTCTCCCCTAATTCTGCCACAATGTAGGAGTGGGGTGAGGAGCGAATTGACTTGACGACTTTTGACAGGCGGAGAATCGATGTGACATCCCTTCGAATGCCCACCGAGTAATTAGATAAAATGCAAAGTTCACTGTCCCGACTGATGAGGGTAATTAGCAAAAGAATCATCCTCTATTGTAGAAAAACATGTTTTCAATCGTTCCGCCAACTTTAGCACAATTCGAAAATACTTGATTAACTATTCCTTTTATGTTTGACAATAAATTAATTTAGAGAATTATTAACAGGGGAAATTTTTTGTTTAAAAATTGGAATACATTTCGCTGAAAGAGTAACTGAAGTCGTTTTATAATAAACTTTGATTTCTCATTAACCGGTATCATCATTTTCATAATGTTTCCGATCATAAACTTAAACATTTCCATCATGCTTTCATATAAATTCTGTTATTTTCCTTTCAAGATGGTAACGATGACAAAGTTTATGCTATTCTTCCTAAAATAATAGAAATTTTATAATTTTCTGTTTTCAAAAATATTTATTTAAAATAAACATCTATCCGGCGATTTTTCACGATTTCTTGATGGACCTTTAGTTTTCAGTTGAATCATTAATAATCTTAAACTGATAGAATACTGTGGGAAAGAAAATTTCTATAAAACATTTATTGTGAAACTGTATTTTTCCAAACGGTCATTTGATCGGCAATCCCTATTATCACCTTCTCAATTCAGTTCCACACTCTCCACAGGCACATTCTTTATTTCTGACAATCGGCACGGCCATTAATAGACCTTGATTTCACCGATTAATTGCTAATAATTCTCACAGTTACACACTAGAGAGAATTTATATTTGCAGCTACTCAAAACATCCCGCTTTCCAGATCAGGCTTATAGTTAGAAGCATGTAAGACAATATGTCATTTTAAGTTTCTTCACAGACGTTTTGTTAAAATTCCAGATATATTTTCGAAAATCGCTCTGGGTGCTTTTGACCTTCCAGTTCGATGTTTCCTTAACAAGTTGGCAAATTCGAATAAGCAAAAGATCATAATTATGCGCTGAACTCATTTCATCTAAAGGGAGGACATTACTAAGAAATAAGAGATTATAGATGGTTTTTACGAAACCAAAAAACACGTTGTTATTACTTACATTGAAGGTTATTACGGTTATTAAATAACCCAGACAATTAACACTCTTAAGTAGAGGGACGGAAGGGGTAGTTCTGTAGGCATTATTGCTAGTGTCGGAATTGGGTGTCATGGCAAGGTGCGCATAAATTGGAACGTCGCTTGGAGGGTAAGATTGTTCGTCCTCTCTAGTTCTTCTTTTGCGGTTAATTAAGATCAAAGGCAATGCCGGTTTCCGTGGGCACTTAACTCCTTCCAAATGATGTCCTCTCTCTCCTTTGGTCCAATTATCAACACGATGTCTATCTGTTAAAGGAAATCTTTATACCCATAGGCTTATGAGGTGAAATGCAATAACTGTAAAGCACCTGAAAGACTTTCTGAAATTATACCAAAAGATTAATTAATACCACTTTTCCAAACCCATAATATTTCTGCGGCAACCACTTAAATAAATAAGATCGGTACTGATAACGAATTTCATATATCCAATAGAACTGGATGGAAATCTGAATTTATTGATTTGATTAAATGCGGAGAAACCGGCGAATTTACCGTGAAGTCTTACTCAAGGGAAAGGTTGGCTCGTATAAAATATGAACTTTTTTGTTTGCCGCTTTACTCGATTTTCCTCATTTAAATTTGGTTTTCATTTTAGAGGTCGGTTCAAAATTTTGTTTAGTATATGATTTCATTATTAAGTCCATCTGATCAACGATAATTGATCGGTTAATATTCATATTTAAAATATGATTTTGATATGAAGATATATTGCTTTAGATATTGCAGTAACCAAATGTGGTGGAAGGTAGAAAATGAAGATTTCTTTCTTAAAACGTAAGGATATCTCTGGAGTTTCAGTTATGACTTGTGCCTCTTTTACCTTAACATCTTAAGGATAAGTGAGATGTTCAATTCTATTGGAGAATAGTTCTCAAGATTATTAGACCAAGTGTGGAGATTTTCACGAATAGAGATTTGAATCCTCTTTCAACATTTTGGTTACATATTCCGCGATTCAGCTCTACACATTCGGATGTCAGAAGAATATAAATATGTATATGTATATAACATCTCTAATTGGTCGATCATAATCAATAGACGCATTTAGGTGCTTTCGTCTGTTCTATAACATAATTCACTCTCTGTATTCTTACGCATTGTACCTGAAGTCTTACTCAAATTTGTTCTGTTTTAACAACTTGAGTTCAATAGGTAATCTCAATTAATAAATAAAGTTAGTCCTTCATCTGCAGTGATCTTTTATTGTAGCTATCATGAGACCATTTGCGCTAATGATACAAAAGTGTTCCTTTGTTTAAATTTGTTTTGCTTGTGTAATATATGTTATTTATTTATTTAATCGAGTTATTAAAGCATTATGATATCAGATAAATAGATGGTGAGGCCATTATGTATACCATTTCATGTATGGTGTGTTTTCTCAAGCGTTCATTAAGTGAACTAAAAACATCCCGACGCCGCATAACTTGTCTCAGCTTATGCACTTCTTACATCTAACCATGGAGTCTCGGTTGGATAAAATATGGTTTTCATAATGATTCATTAGTTCATCTCTCTTTATCACATTTCTTAGTTTTTTCCCCCTCTCTCCCTCTAATTTATGTTGCTGATAGACAATGTTGGTCATTTGATCTGTTGAAGGCAAGTTTGCACTCACAGTCCATAAGATCAATCTTATGGTTAACAAACGTTCCCCATTTTCTCGTCATCTGGTAAAAGAAGGCGACAGTAACATTGCAGCATAATTTTGATTTAATTAAATATTTGGAGAACTCCGTTTGTCAAATTAAACAGAGCCATTTGAAGCAATCGTTTTTTATCGTTATCGTACCCATCATATGACATGGAAAATATTTCAATGAGTGATAAATATTCGTACCTAAATGGACTAAAACTTTAAGAATGTTATTATTCACCAACTGCCTGAACTCAAACGAACTTGTCTTACGGGAATAGAAGTTCACACAAATAAAGATGTCATTCACGGGACATATTAAATGTCATTTTAATGTTATTTGGTTAATGGAAGAAACGTGCAGTCAAGGCAGTGATAAGAATAAAGTTGGAATTGTGAAGTTGATTTTTATTTTACGTTTACATGAAATGTCGGCTTCTATCTCACGCGCTGGCGAAATGTCAAAATTGCAATTTGAATCGTGCGCGAAGAATGCAAAAGTGCGCCCTGGTCGAATCATGGAAATATAAACGGTAAGATGCACACTCCCGCTCCTAATTTTCTCACCCATGCTGACCCCTTTCTCCCCAACATGCTTTTCTCTCTTCCTAATCCTCCTTTTCCCTCCCCTTCTCGCTTTCTGCCTCTCTTTCTATTCGTGCAAATTCTACCACGGCATTTTC
Source organism: Hymenolepis diminuta (assembly GCA_900708905.1). NCBI lineage: Eukaryota > Metazoa > Platyhelminthes > Cestoda > Cyclophyllidea > Hymenolepididae > Hymenolepis > Hymenolepis diminuta. Next base: position 2,039,160 of record CAADRB010000004.1, read on the forward strand.
GTCCGGAGAAAATTTTGAACTGCAATTAGTCCTGTACGTAGATTGACAACTTCATAATCATCGATAATTGGACATCTTCTACAACGTAATGGGCAAAAATAGTTGCTGAAAGTTTTCATTTCATTCATACCACTTAGATTTAGCAGATCATTAAGAGCAGTGACCATGACGAGCGTTTCTTATAAATGCTTTATTGTTGATATTTTTGTCAGCTAATATAAAAATTAATAATCACAAGTTTATTTTTGTTCTATTTGAGATTATTACGCAATCGGCTTTAAGAGCCAAACTGAGTAATTTCTCCAAAATCCCTTTAATCAGACCGGAATTTCTCTCAAGGTCACTAAATTTTACATGAATCAGCTCACGATAAATATCCCAAAGACGTTTTCATGAACCTTAGCACATTCCTATCTGATCAGAGTTCACGAATTTGATGTTCATCAGCGCACTACCAGGTAATTCAGCTCTTACATCTTCAACAATTTTTTCAGACATGGCGATCTGAGTTTGACTGACACTCCCATCTCGTGTGTCTTCTCAAACATTTGTAACTTCATTGAATATACTAGACAAGATTTGTCTTCTGATTTTCTCGAATGTATGGAAAAATCTCTCTTATTTTATCAATCAGTCAGTTTAAAAGGAAAATATAATGGCTCTATCGTAAGCAGAGCTCTAGTTATTACTAGAATGACGTTAAACTGTTATTACTTAAGTTTTAAGGTTTAATGTTTCTCAAGGTTAAAGTCAATTGCTAACAACGTTAACAGTTAATCTCATTTATAAAGTCCGTTAATAGCTTTTTTCCTTTTGAACTGCACCAGCGTAAAAGAAATTCCTCTCAACAGTAGAAAGTGTGTAATCCATAAAACTTTCACCTATTTCTCTCCAAAAAGGAAGTAGAATGTATAATGATTCTAGATACTATAGTGTCTTTCTTCTTCTCTCTCTCCCCCTCTCGAATATAATAATTGGGGTTTAATCACTGTCCCAAATGGAGTGAATTGGCGCTTATGTTGTGGTGTGAATATAGGCACCGATTTCAAGTAATGCTTCGCTCCTTTGAAGTCTGGGCAAAATGCCGACGCGAATCCCATAATATCCTACCCTCCAACACCATACTCCTCCCTCTTCTTCCACACCACATCCACACTTAACGGAGTCCACTTATCCCAGTCTTCCTCTCACCCCCCTCCCACTCCCCCCTCCGAGCATAAAAACACGCACAGGCACACATGTATAGACAAGCAGACACTAGCCAATCTGTCTTGGTAACTAAATTGAGTGTGGGAGGGGGAGTATTAATTTCAGGGTATCTTTGATGCGTGATTCTTATCCGACTGTTCCTCTTTACGCGTAATGTTTGGTCTATTAAATGAGCTTAGAAGGTGAATGAAGGACCGGTTGACTAACCATTTGTCGTGTTCAAATATCATAGAACTGTTTTGATGTCCCCTTTAGAGATAGGTGGCTACACGCATTAAAGCGAACGAATATGGGGAAAAACTTACCCTTCTAGCAAATTTCTTTAATTTCAAATAATTTCCACTACAAAACGAGATAATAAAATCAAAATTAGGATTTAAACATCTACTACAGAGAGATGGAACAGAACAGAGGAAGATGAAAAGTGGAAAAACTAATTCTAATGCATTTGAATGAACACTGAAATCCTATTAGGATTGGGTCAGGTAACATGGGCAGCATAATTAGAGTATCGAACAATGAGATAACGAGAATGATGAAAGAGGCAAATTTATGTGACGTTAACTTAATGCAGTATAGCTTGTGACCCATTTAAGTAAAAAATACTATTTAATACGGATTACTACATTGTGTGTTGGAGTAGTTCTTTTGGCTATTATTGAACCGGTAAGAGAAAGGGAAAGGTAGAAATTGTAAGGATATGAATTTCTGAGAGGGTGAAACAAATCATTATTCCAGCCAGTCTGCGGGTAAATAGTTCTCCTAACCTGCAGCTGGTCACTGAAGTTGAAGAGAGCATGACAGGAATGGATAATGGTCAAGGTCAGTGCTCAAGATATTGGTTATTATCATCGATCGGAGTGAAAATATCTCAGGGGTGATTAGTCTGTGGGTTTCTTTGCAAATAAAATACAAAGTGATTACACTCCTCACCTCCGAGTACTTTCGTCGTCAGTGATCGAACTCTGAAGTATGAATGATAGCAAAAAAACCAGATCACTGAGTGCAGCAATCATGGATGATAAGGGTCACCCCTCACAATGTTGGAAGGAAGTGAAAGGAATATGACAAAGAATACGATGAGTAAGTCGGTGGACACACTGTATGATGTATGATAACGCCTGTGGTTATAACGAGACAACGACAACAAGCATCTTATAAATAATGTGGTGAATAAGCAGACACCTAATAAAGTGCTTTGCTTTCTCTTTGTCTGTTGGTGGCGTATCGATAGTGTTGTTATTTATTGCTCTTGAATACAAGTCTAGAAATTAGCAGTAGTCTAAATGCATATGAATTGTTAAAAATATGATATATAAAGTTTCCATTTATCTTTAATGCAAAAACCTGGAAATTATTTGAGCTTTTATTCAAATCCTTTCCTTTTTATTACTAATGAAAAGGCTCTTATTAAAATCCCCTTTTTGTCGCTTCAATGTAATTTTTAAATATTAAAGAGGTATTATAATTGTCATTACAACCCGTGCCAAGGCTAAAAAGCCCTAGCATTTTTTAGTCTAGGAAAAGGTATTTAGTCCAGTTAGTGGAGAAGGGATCGAATAAAAGTTAATAGTGCTTTCAACATAAAGTTTTGTGAATTCTAGTTACATTAAGGTGTTCTCATTATGATAAGTAGTATTTATTCAATCTACTCATAGATTCCTGAATATTCACTCAAACCACAATAGCCAGTTAATCAAAAAGGCTAATAATGTAGGCTGTTTAACTTTTAAGAACTGAGAGAACACTTGGTAGTCAAGTTGTCTGAGATGGACTGATTTAATTATTTTTCAACCAGATTGATTACCTCTCTATTTCCAAAAATAATACCTAACCAGTCCATTATCTTGTGGATTTCTAATAGCTTCGGCCACCCAAAGCAGTGAGTAGCATATAAATTTTCCCTTCTCTTTCTCTTTCCAAAAATTTTTGCCGAAATCTAATGAGGATAAATTGGATTAGCTCTTTTTATTTAAATTCTGTACAGTTATAATTTAATATAATACACTACACCTTTTAATTCAAATTTCACCAGATTTTACCTAATGCTTGGATTTAGTCACATTTTAGAAACTTCTGTTTCGGCAAGCTACCTGGTTGTAAATCTATTCACCTTTGGAAATTCCTTTTAAAATTTCGGGCTCAAAGCGGCTGTGAACTTCTAGGTCTGCCAACTAATGAAAACCCGGCATTACTGTTTAACACTTCAGCATTTTCAACATCTAGATTATTTTCTGGATTACAAGAATCATAGATTCGGCAGGAAATGGGTGCGAACATAAAATATTAAGGTACCTATGCCTCATTATAAAGTCCTCATCGACACTTTAGTATCTGTCCAAATCTGCCATTTATATGAAGCATTATATTCTAATTCAATTTGAAAAAATCTTTTTTTTAAATCATGTCACTTTTGTTTTTTTTTTATTTAACTGACTCCGTCAATATTACCTTCTTAATTATTAGCGATGCTTCATTCTCATAAAAAACGAGATGATATTCACATAGTTTGGCGTGCCAAGTCGTGCAAGTGATTCAGTGAAATTGCGATATTAATACCTCTTTATTTAAAAAAAAATAACGTATTGAAATCTTGAGTCCGATTCACGGAATTGATTATTTACGCAAAGTGTTGCAATTTGCCCTGGATACTATAATTGACACCATAAGACTGCTGGAATGAAATGATAAGACACCAACATCAGAGGGTTTTGATAACTTCAATTGAATATCTGCTTCACCATTCAAATTGCCCATTATGCTCATATGTACTGTCCTGTTATTACTTCCATTCTTATAAAAATCGAAAAATGCAATATTAGGTGGTAGAGAAACATTTAAATACGAAAAGGAGTAATACACAGCAAACAAATGATGCAAGAGAGAATTAAGAGGACTAAGATTGGAACAAAGCACACCTGGTTTGAATTTTGGAATAATCTAGTTATCGATTTTCACTTAATAGGCAGCTTATTTTATCATCCTCTAATGTTCACAATCTGCTTTCAAGGTCCCAGAGCCTTCAAAATTGAATGATCAGCGTTTTGGAACTTAAGACTTTCAAGTAGCTTCTATACCTAGAAAAGAGCTCAAACCAAAATTAAGCTATATATCCCCTCATAGAGTTAATGATCTTCCTAAGGCTGACGGGTTACAGTAGCCGTGAGAAGACCGGGAGTTGGGTTGGGCGAAAATGTATGGGGCACTCAAAAATGAATAAGAGGGAAAGGGAGAAAGCAGTAGGAAGAGAAATTGGGAGGAAAGAGAAGGGGGAAGATATTCCGGATTGTTAGGAGCAGAGGAATTGAGGCATGATAAGACGGTTGGCAGATTTCGCGTCCTCTGCTCTTTGATGTGTTACTGACAGTTAGGACAGAGGTATGAATTAGTCGGGGTACAATGCATAGAGACTTAGCCGAATTATGAGTCAGGATGACCCAAGACTGACATTTTAACAATATTTAAGGATTGCAAATCACAACTGATTTTATATTCTTAATCTAGTGCGAAATTCGGAAACATTCTGTTTCAAACCCTTTTTTGAAGATTATATTATGCTTCTAAAATCCCAAACATTAGAAGATGCAGAATTTGAATCAGAAAATAAATATTTTGCATACATTTCAAATTTGGTGCACAAATCGGACTTTCTTATACATTACAAATAATTGGTATGTTGAATTTACCGGCTATCGTCATTTTATTCGACTTTACATAAAACTTTTAACTTATATAGTTTTGTAATTAAATGCAGGAAGTTGCTAGCTTCAGCGAAATTTAATCTTTATAGAAGTAAATCCAGTGCTTGCTTGGGATTTAGTGATACGACATCAGACGCTTTTTCAATGATCCATTCTGTAAAAACCTGATGTAATAAGCTCGATTCAATTTATACACTTAGGTCTTTAGTGGGGACTGGACAAGTATATTCAGAATTTAATTTGCTATTTTATCTCTTAAATGCAGATATTAATTTGATTTACTGAAAATCTCAAAAGCGGCATTCATTTAATCTGCCCTTATTAGTTGACTGATTGGATAAATGCAAAAGATTTCCATTTAATTTGTAGTGTAATCTAAAAATGCAATTAGCTTAATGATTTTAAAAGAAGGGTAACATTCGGGGTTCTCTCAAACACATACACACACACACACACACTTTGACTTTGACATTAATTTATCTTTTAGTCGAAATAATAGTGTACTTAGGATACCTAAACTACCACCTTTCACGTCTATTCTGTATTTAGTGATGCTTACAATCACTTTGTTACTCACTTTGATCTATAAATCATTCGCTTTATTATTGACTATAAGTAATACTACAAGTATTGATCATGGGAGAGAATTTAAATAAGAACAGCAAACAAGTCCAATAAAGCAAAAAGGGGTTTAGGGAGTAAAAATGTAACAATGCAGTCAGAATATTTGATTCCTAAAAGAGTTGAGTTTTCCAAATTCTCATAGGGAGATCATATTTAATGATTTGATACCCAGATTAGTGAGTGAGATTAGGTCCAAGATATTCAGGCCTATTTGACTGAGTGGTTTAGTTCTGCCTATCATCTACCATCTGTGGTATCCTGGCTCCCAATGTTAGATTGCATCATAACTTCTCTTTGAGACACGGCCATTTGAGTAAGGTTTATTTTTTCCCGTTTTTTTATCTAAATTGTTGTAACTTTCAATACATTAAGTTGTGATCTAGTTGAGTGTTTTTTTCTTTGTCCTCTGGGTCCTTTGTGCATGGTTCCAAATGTATTACACTGTTAACAGCATACTATCCTGCTTATAATAATTTAAATAGCATATTTTTAAATCCCTTTAGAAAATTATTATTGAATACAGCATACCGTAATTTTCTGTAGTAAAAATATTTCTCCCTTCCTTCTCTCATTTCAATTATTATGTAATGTTCCTAAAGGAAATGACAAAGTACATCAAATTCAATTTAAGTCTTTAAGGTGGTATCCGTTTAATCTGCATCTGTTTATCGACAGTTAAAACAATTATGAAAAGTTTTCATTTAATTTGATTTTTAACCTTAAAGATGCTATCTAGACACGTCTAAATGTTAAACATTTTCGCCAATTTATCTGGTGATATCACCTCTATCATCCTTCTAAAGTCAATTAGCTTAATGATTTTAAAAGAAAGGTAACATTTAAAGTTTGCTCAGACATCACCCTACCTTCAAGCCAAAATAATACTGTGAGGGTATCTGTGCCTATGCGCCTTTCCTACCTGTTCTGTGTTTTCGTGGTACCACCTGCAGCGAGGAAAATGTTGCCCTGACGACGGATAGAAAATAGGGAGGGTGACTTCGATTCTGGGGACTGTAAAAACAATTAACTTGTGCTTCACCACACATATACCTTAGATGTGTGCTACACCTTTCCATCCCCCTCTTTTGTCCTCTATCCCTTCGAGTGCTAATTGCGCCAAATTCCTTTGTAATCGGGTGGGCTTATCATCATCATGACATGGCCTATGTAAACTAAGTAAATTAAACTTGAAATCAGGAAATGTCATTCGATACTGGAGATTAATCTAATCTTCTGCAATCCCATTAGGAAACTGGGCTTTTACTAATCGCTCAATGAAAATAAAGGGAATGCAATTTAATCTGTTTTGAAGAGAGACAAATGTTTTCCCAGTTAATTTCTATTAAGCAAAAGTAGGTCACCTGTTTATTCAAGTTTTCAAATTGAAAGAAATGTTTAATTTTCAATTATGGAAATTGGAAAATTATTCAATTAAAACAAGTCTTATTTTCCACTATTATTTAACAGCATTTGTCGATCTTATTTGATTCCAAAAGTTTTTTAAAGTGTTTGAGTTTGGCTGCATACTTGTTTGAATTCCCTTCAACAGTGAATAATTATAAAACACAAGATAAAAAATTACGGCTTGTCATTGTGAGAAAGCAACTGAAATCGGTTAACAGTAAGTCCAATGAGTGGGAAGGGATCGGAAAAATGTTTGTAACAAAGTCAAGGTGTCGAAGAGCCTTACTTAAGTTAACTTTTGGATTAGGGTTGTATAATATTTACTTAATGTGTAGTTTACCCTCCATATTCAAAATTTCATAGTTCGTCACCCGGATTGCTGAACTAAATCTTGTCCACGATATTCAGTATTTATTGACCGTTTTTTAAGTATGATGGTCGGTCTTGCCACTTAAATTCATGTTTTCTTTCCAAGGTAGAGAAAAGAGAATAATCCTTTCCCCATACAATGCCCTTATAATAGAAAAGCTGTTTGCCCGTTAATACTTTACCTCTAATCAAACATGCATAATACATTTGTGTAAATCGAATACAAGCCTGAATATTTTGATTTAAACAAAAATATATAAGTCGAAATTTTAAAGTAAAATCACAAGCCGTAAAAATGAACTCCTAATAGAAATTGTTTTTTGGTGGTCTGTCAAAATAGGGGTGACAGATTTCATACCCGTTGTTGGTTATCCGCTGAATAGATGGTCAAACATATTAGTTACGTGGAAGGACGAGTTTCTTGTCAGTGAGACATCAAATTGTCATTTATCTTACAAGGTATTAGAAAAATCCTCTATCCAATGGACCTGAGGATTTTATAATTTCATCGCACTTAATGGATTATTAATGACACTATTATTGTTTATTCTACGCACAAATTTTAAGAATAATTGATAGCATATCTATCAGGATTAAAGACCTTTACAATTTTCGCCTGCTTTCTAGTGCAAGATTCTCCAAATAACACAAAATTACTAAATGGATATTCTGTTCTTTTTAACCTATTTTTTAATGAAGAATTAATAATAACCCCCATTTTCGAACATTCATCTTGGATAGAGGAGAAACATTCGTAGCATTCCAAGTGAGAAACTCGATTTCCACCATCCTCCCTCCCCCTTCATTAATCAAACTTAACCAGTGCCTTTGGCCATTCCGCTCACTATTTGTACACTAATGGGCATCGAACCATTGACTTCTGACTTTGCAATTTTTCTATTATTCCTCAAACTGTTTGAACCAACTCTGTTAAAAGATTTGGGGTCATGAGAAAGCACGGAAAATTGGCGAATGTCCAATCCAACACAATTAAAATGAAAAATCGGCGAGCACATACTTTAATGGGTGAGCTGTTTATTTCAATTCATTAATTGTTCATATTTTTCTTCACCAGTTACTAATTTTGGTACCAATAAGGCATCTTTTCTCTCAGAAAATTAGACACGACATTCTGTAAATATCGATAACAAGCTCCTCTCAGTTGCTTGCTGAAATAAAGAAATAAATCGAAAACTTACCTGCATGTGTAAAATTGAAATGTTGACCTGTAAGTAGCCAAATTTTAGATGGTCAGTTAAGATAAATGCAAGCAAAAGTCGATCTATATTTAAAAGATGATAATAAGCTTCTGTTAAATCGCTTCATAACTGTAAAGACAAAGATCCATTTAACCTTCTGAACTAGCTATTTCCATCCAGTGGCAGTTGTACACCCACCCATTCTTCTAACAAACAAGCATAGAAAAGAGACCAGAATTCACACACTTACAAGCAATCCATCACGTCAAAAGCACGAGAAATGCATTAGCCACACATGCATACATACAATCAAAAACGCCGCACGTGAAATCTTGTTAAGCGGAGGGAAGGGGCAGTGGGTGAGGAATGGAATTCCATTTTCTTCCCCTGCTGCTTAAATTCTCATAACTAAGGTGCGTTTTTCATTCAGTAGAGGTGATAATTTCCCGGGGTGGGGGTGACGTTTATGTTGGTACCCAAATTTCCCGCGTTGCAACAGTTGAAGTGGGAAAAAGAGAAAGGACCAAATTCTGATAGACAATTTCGGCGTGCATGTGAGTCACTTGACTGAAGGAAGGGGGCGATATTGTCAAAGTCTGTGTGAAGTTTGCGGTTCAATAGAAGGTAAAATAGTGTTTGAAGTTTTTTTGTGGAATGCCATCAAAGTTTAGTCAGCATTTATGAGTAACAGTAAAACTAGAAACTATTGAAGTTTACTGACACATTGTAAAGTAGTCACTTACGGAGTCAACACACTTCAAATGTGGTCTGGGCACAACTGCCATGCTAACAAAGGGATTTTTTTCAAAGTTCATTTGAAAGATTTTTTCATGGCAATGCAAAAAGATTAGCAAGTTTGAATGAGGAGAAGCATACAAATGAATTGAACAGAAACGGGAGAGGAGCGGGGGGTGATCAAGAAGAAGGTTCTTATGTCAGGATATTAAGAGTTTTAATTTAATTTTAGATACATTTGTTTGCTCATGTTCTCATTTGAGGCCCAGAAACTGCACAATGTTCAGATTCAGTTATTTGACTCTCCTTCTCAAGGATGAGATTATATCTGCGGTTTTCAAAGCTTGTCGACCGGTTGATTTAAGTCTATTTTTGGTCATGTCACCGAGGTGAGTAGCTAGGACTAGCAACGACTTTTCAGGTACTGTAGTATGTTATGTATCATCGGAGCCGTAACAGTAGAGGAATCAAGAAGTCAGTAGGAATACATCCGTTCAGGAACTTGCGAATTTCAATTATATAATGTGAGATAGCATAAGACATTTAATTAAGGGAAACATCAGTCCATTCACTTACAATTAAGATAACAACAACAAATTAGGAAAATGAATTAACAAAAGGGGACATAAAGGGGTAATATGTTTGGAAGGAGGCTACGTACAGTTAAGGTCTGGACAGATTAGTTTTAGATACCATATTACCTACTTGTCTTCACCTATCGGTATAAGTTCTATTTAAATTATTAACCCTAAGATCTCGTGTCAAAAGAAGATGGATCAAGGTATATTTTTATTTGTTGAAATGCATGGACTGTATATACAGTTACATGCGCTATGTATTGTTGTGGAATGCTTTAACGTTTTAAAGATTCATTTTCTCCCCTAGACCCCTTTCATTTATCTTCTTCAAAGTATTTCGTATGATACTTTAAGTGCACAATATTTCAAATGATATATGACATTTATGAATTTCATAATTTTTGATTGACTGAACATTGCACTTATGAATTTAGCATTAATCAAACGTAATGTACAGGTTTGTAAAAATTGATATAGTGTATAGACTTCAAAAGATCGATACTTTAAAATTACCTACTTAATGGTACTTAAAAGGTGGATTAGTTTATTACCACTATACAAAAAAGTCATGATCATCAACTTAATTATTCTTGTTGCTATACCGTAACTCATGACAAGGCAAAAATTTTAAAAAATTTTAATTATGAGATAATATTAGAACACGAGAAATGGAAAAAGGAGAAGAAGGAAGAGGAGGGACGAAATGGAGTAAGGGATCAAATAGGAGTCATAATAATGACAAGATGTCAAGAGTCTAACTTTTCTTGAAATCTTTCTCACGAAAGGATTGGTTCCCTTTAATCTATCCAGATGTTTCAATGCTTACTTATCTGACCAATCTTTGATTATTTGGGCGAGTTCATGCCCATGATATTTACAGCTTATTGCGTTAAGCCCCTTTGGAACCATTTTGACTTCTTACTGCCATGACCAGACAGACGAGACATTTAAATAGAAAAAAATTTTAAAAATTCTCCGAAGTAATTAATTGAAGGATATGCTTTCTCTAATCTGCATGTCGAGTTATTTGCTTCATCCGTGCCATCGTCTGAGGCTTGTGAAATTATTCATCTATCCGGATGCTTGCGTTAACCGATTACTGTCACTCCAATCCCACACGCTCGTGCCTTGATTATTTATACGTACTTGCCACTGCCTCCCTATTACTCAGCATATCTTCCTGTGTTTCTCCTGTTTTGTACTCTGTAATGACTCTATTTTCTACTCCGCATACTTTTGGTCTTCACTCAGTCCTCCTTATTCTGATTTGGAAAAGGTGGCTGTCAACTTTAATTATTAAGAAGACTAACTTAACTTGGACATGCCTTCGTATACTTTTAGTGACTCTTGCCCCTACAACTTGGAAAGTACTCAAAATGCCAATAATATATTACTTAGCTTGACGTGCTCGCGTACATAGTAGGAGGTGATAAGCTTTGTGCCCAACTGTGCACACTCAGTGACCAGGCGTACAGGTTGTCTGACTAAGTGCGGCGGTGAGAGAGTTCGAATTTCTTATCACAGAGGCTTCACGATCCTAACCCTCTAGCAAGGTGAGCTTGGGGGATAAATAGATAATTGAATATGAAACAAGCAGCTGGATAGCGGGGGCATGGAGTATTTAAACGAATAGACATGAGACGAAAGAGTATGGAGAATTCGCTACGCTTTTACTCTGCATTTATGAATATTAATTGGAATAAAAGCTTTTTGTGGTATTTTTTAAAATTCTATGAGGATGTTTTCGAAATATTTGATTTATATACCGTCGTATATTCACATATATTAAAGCGTCTCTTCAGGTAGAGAGGCTAATTTTTGGTTGACGGTCACGTCCGCAATTATTTAGAAACGAACCAAAATAACTAGATACTTTTCCCACCAAAATGTGTATTGCGTATATGCCAAGAAGTGAAAAAAATTTGTCATTTGCCTACATGGAAGTACGTTACATTATGGAACGCCACAAACCGCTAAAGTTATTACTATTACGCACATATTCGCTCAATACAAAGTGTACCTTTTTTCCTGTGCTAATTAGTATATTTTCGATCAAAATATGTGATAGATTATATTTAAAAATCATTTTAGAAAATTCAGAAATTAGGGTGTAATTTAGGGCTATTCCTGTTTAATAATGGGAAAGGGTTATTAAACAGTCACATATCGAAATGCCATTGTCGAAGTTTGTCAGATTAGAACCGAATTAAATCTAGCTTCCAAATACCTTGCATGCATTTAAATTGCAGATAAAATTGAGGGATATATTACTTGTGCTATTATTATGAATATATAAGGAACATACTACAAAGCCTTGCAGAGGATTTGATAATGACCTATTTAAGGAAAGGGAATAAATTTATTTTGCGACTAACAGAAATGTTGAGTAATCACGGCTCTACGATAAAACGGAACTGGTGAATAGACTAACAGCATGCAATGGAATGTTTTGATGGCTCAGGACAGAATAATTGATGAAGGATGCATCTCAAAGTGGGACTGGATATTAGAAAAGATTAGAACTAGTCATCTAATCCTGATTCCCGGCTATTCTTGCTATTCTCTTCTTATTTCTATCAATTTTCACTTCAACAACAGGATAGAGATAAGACGTCGTTTCCAACAGAAATTGTCTTAGAATGCGAGGGAAGATCAAGAGTAGAGAAATTGGAGACGGTGGAAGTTATGATTTCAAAGCAGAAGTAATGGCGGTCGTATCCTAGTTATACATTTGCGGTGGATGCGGTGAACAATACGCACATTAATGGAGAGAATGAATGGTTTGAGAGATACACAACTGGCAAGATCTTAGGACACCTGTGGCAGGAATAAGCAATTATGGAGATTTGGGAACACGACTGATAAAAGCTACCGGTCGGTCAAGTAAAGTTCAAATATACTAAAGCCACGTCATTCAGGGTCCTCATTAGTTGGCCCATCAGACGATTAAAGCGAAAAAGGTTTAAATGGAAAATGAAATTCCGGGGTGAAAAAATTTCACCAAATGTTTTCTCCACAGGATTCACCAAAGAGAAGCTGATAGATAATTTTTCGAGTATTCGTAATTTATAATAATATCTCTTATAATGTTGTCTTGTTATGACTTAATAATGAACAAGATATAAGAACAAGTTCTAACCTCCTTTTATCAGCACTACCTATCCCTCAAATTAGATGTTAAAGTTATTCAACCTCTTCGCGGGGTTGTTGAAAAATAACTTCCTATTTTAAAATCAATTAGTTTAATAATTTTCTAGATTTTTTACAGGGAAGCAAATAACACTATTTGTATTCGAAAATCATAGTTTTCACAGATGTCAATATGAAGTTTCTTAAATCACTCCAGTCTCAGTTATAGAACCTCTGGCCTTGAGTTCTGGATTTCTGTGTTTCTGTAATGCTCTGCTGTGACCCATGGCAATCTAGGCACTCGAAGAGCTGGTCTTCAAATTCGTATCCACTAGTACAGATAACTTACCATGTTTTTGAGCATTAAAATGTGTGGAAATATTTTCACTGACTCTGCAAATAATGGCCAATGATTAAGTATTCAATAAATCGCTTAATTTTAATCCATAAACATTGGTATTTTGGATCCTTTTCCTCTTACCTAGTGAATTATTCGGTCTCTACTGCGCCTCTTTGATGCCATTGATGAGCATAAATTTTTGAAATTTGTCAGGTTTTGGGAGATGAGAAAATAACAGCATTTTAGGGAGAGTTCGAGAAGGTAGGAGGGGGAGAGTTAGGCAGGAGAGGAGTTATGTCCGCGGTTTATGTTTGCCACACAAGTATTCCCACCGCTTTCAGGACATGCCATCGCAGCTTTTTGTGCTGTCGCTCAGTTCTAATGAAGTTTAAACTTGACGTAGCGTATTTATTGTTCATGCTATTTGAATACCGCAGAAGTTATAGCCCTAAATACTGACGCATAGTTTTCTTCAGTTTGCATGTTTTATGAACTTCACAAGTGAACACGTGGCTTGTTAATTATCCGTTTTAACTGAATCAAACTGTTGCGGATGGTGCTCACTTATATGCTTTTTTATTTGCATCACGTTGTAGTTTGTTTAAATTGAGTATTTCTTCTTGTGCTGGTGACAAGGTGTTTGTCCAGTTCATTTAATAAGATAATGGTCATGGGTTTTTTATCATTATTACACACACTATCACAAAATAATTACACTTTTTGATTGTGGGAAGCAATCGAAATCAGTTAAAGGAATGTCCAATAAGTGATTAAGGAGAATTTATCAGAGAAATACTGAGAATAATGTCAAGACATCAAAGAATCCGACTTTATTTAATTTTTGGATTCAAATTAAACAATATTTGCTAAATGGGTAGCTCATATTGCAAAAGTCAAATTCATGATTCATTCCCTGGATTGTCTGCTATGTTTAGTGCTATTAACCGGTAGGTCCTGCCACTTCAATTCACTTCTTTTTTCAATGATTTAGAAAACAATGATCTTACCTGATCTTCAGTCTTAAGGCAGCAGATAGATAAATATTTTAAGTTAGCAGAGCTCCGTAAGCTGTGCTCACCCAGAGTGAATGAATTCGATACCCTTCTGTGCTCACTCATTGACGGGAATGTTCAATCGCATTGATTAGGTCTGGCTAATAGTGAGTGTAGCAGAATTCGACTCTCGCCAGGGAGGCTCCATGATGTCACTCTACTCAAAATGCGTTCATACATTGGCTTAGAAGTTAAAAGCAACCTTCTTATTTTAATTCAATTTGCATTATATGAGCGATTACTTGACTTTAACATCTTACACCCGGGAATTATTAGGTATATAGATTTTGAAATTCGTTTTTAAATCTCTTTCACTACTACGTTGAAATTAGAAACCACGGGTCGATACTTTTATGAGCTTTTAAAGTTCACCATCTCTTTCTTCGATGTTATTTTAATACGATTTTTCTATAATACCTCTTGAAGTGTTAATCGCTCTTGAATCCGGATTTGGGAATGATTTTCTGATAGGTGATGTTTTAATCATCCATGACTTTTCTGAGTAGTGAAATAAGAAAACACAGGATATTTGAGTTCGTTACATTTCCAGTGTTTTGAACATTTAAAACCCGAAGTTTCCCAGGACGAATTACTAAACTGACAAAGGTAAGATATTGAACCCAACATTCTGTAAAAAAGTTTTGTGCCTTCATATAACTGCTTCATATAATTGTGCTTATAATAAATACTTCACTAACGTTATTAAAAAATAACAGTTTTAATTAGAACCCATTTAACCGAGTGTTTACTCCTTAACCGCACAATTATTAATAAAAGGTGATCATAGTAATGGTTGAGTGATTTAGAAAAACCTGATCGATCATTGGGCGCACTCTTGGATGATCTAATCCATCGCTAGAAAATAACAGAGCACAAATTTCTTTTTAACCAATAAAGTGAGTTTTATTTTCTTTCTTTGAATATTACTTCAAACAACCTTGGGTGGTCGCAATAAAAACGCAGTTTTTGGGTCGTAACCATTTTTAAATCGTAAAACTTGCCAATAAGTCATCATTCATCAGGACAATAATTACCTCCTTTTAACCCATTTAAACGGAAGCACAAATGTCCTTATTTTGAGGATGTGCAAACAGAAATAAGAAAGCTGCTTTCCTAATAAAACAATTCGCCTTAGAGACAGCCTGTTCCCATGCAATTTTAGCACCAGTAATTGCATCATTTTAAAAATGAAATCTTTTTCTTTTTTTATTTCAGTAAAAGAAAAGAAGAACATTAAATGAGTTCTGTTCTGGAATTTTACTGCAAGTAACAGTTGTCGAATTCATGGTTTATTTTATGATCAGCGCGTTACGACTTTTGAATGTCTAAACATGACGGTTTGAATGTTTTAATAACTTCAAACCTCGTCAAAATTGAAACACGAAATGACCCTGAACAACTGACAACAGAATTTTAATATTAGGTGTGAAGGCATAAGATCAGCATGTGATACTGTCGCATTATTCGCAATGCTAGAACATTTGAGCACACATAATTCCCTTCACTTAGGACAAAAGAACAAGTTTGATTCGAAAGATCATAGCTTGGCGATCAGATTTTTAGGGTTTAGTTATTCTCGAAAAGAATGCACAACAATTATTTTCTGAGAACCGACAGCTGTGAACTATGATCTCCAAATTTTCAAATAGTGGTATTTAAAATGAACACTACAAATGTTAAGGAATGCTAAAAAATGACTTTGTCAAACGATCAGTTGAAGACTGCTTTAGATAAAAAGAACTGGTAGTGTAAAAATTTTCTGTAGGCCATATCTTCGCCGATTATTAAAGATCATGTTTACGTTCAACCACAGGTTTAAATTCTAAAATTCCTTACTTTACTTTATATAAATGAATTGAAAGGAGTGTGGCGAGTATGGATCCCACGAACAGGTTAATGCAAGAACTAGCTTAACTTGAGTCATCTAAACTGCATTATTTTATCTTTTTTTCATGCCCTTCATGTGTTCATTTTTCTCCAATTAAAATTTATCTCCACATTTGACCTCGGACACCTTGATGTCAAATTCGTCTCTATCACTTTTCGGGGACGCACCGGGGACTCTGTAAAAGCCCATTTCATCTGTTATCAGCACTCTCGCACTCCAGTGGTTTCTGGTCCTCTTCCAATCAAATTTTACTACCTACTGTCTTCTTCATTCTGTTGTCGCAGTGGTGATTGACGGAAGAGAGAAAGTATAGTCTGAAGAATGGCAATAAGAGCACCAGGCCTGTTGCTAATCCAAACCCTATACTTCAAAGGACAAATTGCAATAACGTTCTTCTGTAAAATGTATATTTGATGCAATGACCTCCATGAGTATGCACTAAGTTGGTTATTGAAATGCTGATTAACACTGAAGAGTTTTCAAGTTGCATGCAAAAATGATATTATAAGAAAACTAATGCGAAGATTATAAGTACGAACGAAGATTCTGATACTAAATATACATGCATAGGGTTGAAATGAGCGAACATTATATAGCACTAACACATTAATAAAAGGTTGTTTAAGTTGGTACACTAAAATAACTTTTTTCAAATTAACCAGAAAGAGATGGGCAATCACTTTATCACCAGCCCAATATTTTAATTGGTTGATCGAAGTTAGTCTCTTCTTTTGAAAGCCTAGTATTGTCAATTATTGAAACACAACAGAAAACTGTTTTTTACACGTTCGCATCACCACTCTTCTCAGGAAACCTTGATTATTATAAATTATTTGTTTAATATTAAATCTTAGTAGTAATTTCTTGGTGTCAAAAAATTATTTTGACAGAAAATTAAATAATGATAATTTATTTGTATTTTATCAAATAAACTATAGAAAAGTAATTAATTTTAAATGATTTTATGTATTTTACCTTTTACAATAGCGTTGAATGATTATATGTTGTTTGATGTTTGTTTGTTCCCTTTTATGCACAACTCATTAAGTGAATTTAGTTTAAAATTGTAAAACGATGCCTTTTGAAGATGGCGGTACGGGGAGGGGAAGGAGTTAACTTGTGGTAGACCTTTTATGATTTCTGGAGACCGCATTGTAATAACTTTTATGCAATGACTCTCTGACAGGCAAACTTTAACTTTTGACGTTGAATGGTTTGATGTGAAATTTCCCTCACTTATATTTTCGTGTTTTTATGCATTCAAGCGACGTAAAATCAGGTCACTGGGATATGATTTTCCCAGTTTTAATTCTAGTTGTGCAATATAAACAATATTGGCGTGCGAATATTAGTAGAAAAATTCTTATGCTTCTTCGACAAATGAACAAAAGACCCAATTTAGCGATATAATTCTTGAATGAAGGAAAATCGCATTAGTGATTTCAATTTCCATTATAATTTAAAAGAAATATTTAGGAAATATCATATTTTGAAAGTGATCATGAATTATCCAACTGCGGGTTTTGGATATTCACCTTCTGTCCAAGAGAGTATCGGAAAACAATTATCTCTCGTTCGGTTTAGCATTTCCAAATTGAATTCGATGAAGCACAATTTCCGTGACCTTGGTCCTAGCTACGGTTAACAGTTATCTTAGTCCTCTTTTCACTATTCTTCCTAGTGCACTGTCTCCCATCCGCTCTACTTTGTTTTGATTGTCTTATTCCTCTTCCCTTAAAGTGCCTCTCAGTCCTTCTTCGTTATTTTAATTTGCCATCTTAAGGTATACTTTTCTGCGCCACTATTTTAGCATTTAGGAGGCCGTTTTTTCTGATAAAAATATTCCGCATCAGCCTCTGTCTGTTTCCCCTCGTTGAGATGTGGTTAGTAGCGGTCTGGAAGTGTTACAGCTTAGGAAGTTTACTCACTCCTGGCTACAGCTTTTTCAATTAATTAAAGTTACTTCTCCACGGAGTAATTATTATTTCAGTATATTAAGGTTTGTAAATGGAATTTTGTAGTCATATTCAGATAAGGCATTTCAACTCGACGTTTTCCATTTTAAATTATAATAACCTTAAAATGTCATGAGATTTTCTTGATCTAAGACCCCTTAACTAGACATTTTTTGATTTGATCTTTCCTTTAGAATTTTGACCTTGAATTAAAATGTCATTTACTGATTTGAATGGTGAATATTACCCATTAATTAATCATGTTTCTGACAAGAAGAACTTTAAACACTATCACTATTTTCAATACTGTCGCAATATTATAAGCAAATAAAAATTGATTTTGAATTTAATTTAACGACAATTTTATGAATTTAGAAAATCATTCAGCAATATTACTTAAATTTGTGTCATTTAATTTTAGAGTCATAGAGATAAGATTTTTATTTATTTTTTTAATTACTGCCTTTTAAATAAGATTTCATGAAAATAAAATTCATCAGCTTAATTCAGGCAGGCTTGGATCAGCAGGTGATTCAGAAATTCAGCGATCATTTTTTAATTAAAAGTGAGGGCTTTATATTCCAAAAGCAGTTAATATTGCATAATATGTCCTCCGTTATTGACAGTTTATCTTGGACAACTGGAAAACCTATTACCGTACGGCACAGGAATCGAACTAAGAAGCAATTTTCTCATTGTTTCAAAGACGAGTTTGTAATAATTCTGGATTGAGATATTAAGCTTACGTATCTGATATCCTGGTCTCCACTTCTGACCACTTGATAAAACTCTTAGAAACGATCTAAGCATGATTGACTTCGTCCTGACGTCGGGCATATACCTTTTATTTACCTTAACAGTTGTAATTGAGACAATGTTCTAAAATGTGATATAGTCAAGACGTGATATTTCTGATCTAAACAGACTCTACCCAATTGTTAAATGATAAATCCGCGATAAAGTATAAAGTGATAAATGATACGATAGCCAGGATTCAAAAATAACCGAACCAGAAATGGCTAAAAAAGTCAAAACGCAAACAATCCTGAACGTTCAGAAGTATTATGCTATAACCTCATATTTAAATTCAGTCTTTATCATTAGAGAAATACAATTTTGAAAGATTAATTTCAATCCAAACAAATATTCCGTAAAAAGTATTTACCAAAAGGTTAAAAAAAACTACAACATCAAATAAGCACGCAGCTACGTTTCTGATGGAGTTAAAACTCCCATCGGTTATGATCATATTAATTAAAATGAGTTTTATAAAGAACTAAGCGAAATGACAATGATGTCCAAACCCTTAAGAAATTTGGTGTGTTTCAACCCGCGGACTGAATTTCAACCCCATAACATAATTCTCTCATCGATTTGCCCGCAATAAAGTAGACTTAACGCTTGCGCAATTGTTGGCCCAACACCTTCCACCAATGCCAAAACCAAAACCTGTGGATTAATAGAATAAAAAGGTAATACTGCAGATCACACGACAATATGATTTACTTGCATTGAAGAAAAAATTTGGAAAGAAGGTGGGAAGGAAGGAGTGAAATACTCGCGCATGAATGGAGACACAGGAATAGACAGAAAATTGACGCAAAGGGAGTGAGGAGAGAAAAGACAGCAGTGAGTTTATGTGTTGTTGAGTACATGTGTGGTGGCGTACGAAACGTCAAGGGAGAGGGGACAAAACGGAGACTCACATCTCACATTCACACGGGAAGGGAACAGTAAGGAAGAGACTACGTTGAATTCAAATGCAAATAGGGGACGGGTGGGAGACGAGTATTGATGGGGGGAGGAGTTGGCGATTCCACGAAAACACCCGATGCTGTGGTGGTAGTGGTGGCAGAAAACGACATTGAGAGAGAGAACAAGTAGAAGTGAAGAGCCAGTGTGTTGCGTGTGTGTCAAGGTAGAACCTCGAAGTCCTTCCATCGACCGCTGGCTTGCAATCTCTTCACCTTGGCGCGAACGCTATTAGCGTTACGACGACCCTGCAACTGCGAATGCGCTATACGCCGACGCACCTCGTTCAAGCTGGGACAACTGCCGTTCACAAAGAAGTCTCGGAATAGCTGTAACAGTAGAAAAGAACCTCTTGATTACGATTGCTACTCATTTCGTTTCAGTAGAGAGTCGAAGGCATAAAAAGAGATTTTATGATTTATAACAGTTATAGTAACAACTACTAAATCTGTTATTTACATAAGCAATCAAATTAATATCGATGATGTAGCACCCGAAGTGCTAGATTGAATATTCTGCCAGTTGTATGAAAATGTTCACAGAAAACATTTACTAAATCTAAATGCTCATAGTTGTAAGAGGTTAAAAAATAAATAGAGGTGAAATGGCTAGCCCCCAGAGCAAATCCATCCGTTAATAAGCTCTGATTATTGGGCCCACAATTTTGCCCCTGAAACTGGGAGTTAAGTCTCTTAATGGGAATATGGACAACTCAGTAGTCCCACAATTCAAATAAACTGAGACTCCGAGTGCTCTACTTCTTCTTGATCCCTTCTCTCCCCCTTCGCACATTACTGGACATGTTCCACTTATTCAGATCCTTTCCTGTGAAAAAACCTCCAAAGTTTTTTTTTACACCGAGCAATGATAATGATGCTTTATGCTATAGAAGGCATTGCTGAATATGATTTAATCTGCTTAAACAGTTCTACCTAGATTTAATAAGTAGGCGTATCATCTAAATGAAATCAGAAGAAAAGTTTACCTTGACGACAAATTGAGTCTCATAGTCGTTAAAGAATCGATTAGGTGGTCCTCCACCACCACGTTGAGTGAAAGAACGCGCTCTAATGCCCTGATTATCCGCAAGCTGTGGAGGAGCTGTAGTGGATTGTTGTTGAAGAAGGGATGTCTCGCCGCCACCCCCGTTGCCATGGTAACCAGCACGCGGTAGTCCTGGCTGATAACCCCCGGGGGGAGGAGGTCCCAATTGGTGGTGGTGATGACGATGATGGTTGCCACTAGTGGAGGCAGTTGCAGTGTTTCCACGACTGGCTACTCCACCGCCAGTCTGGCCACCGCCGACCTGAGTCTGTTGGGAGTAGTAATCGTAGCTGCCGACGCCTGGAGAAACAAAGTAAAACCAGACGGTTATTTCGGTAATTATTTACTATTCAAACATGACAATTCTCAAACTCATTCATCTTGAGTAGAGGGCACGCGTGCTGAAACTTCTCTAATTGGGGGACTCAAATCCTGTCATCCTAACTTTTATTCATGGAATGGAAATAAAATGGATCAGAAATCGAACCATTGATCTCCTTGAATGGATGTTGGAAGCCTAGGACGTCAACATATAGGTTGGACATCTACGTTTAAAACCCAAGAATGTTAATACATTTAAGAAGGCGTTTTCCAACGCTTATATTAAGTGGAAGGATAATAATGTGAGGATACTCTGGTGAGGAACTCGAATTTCATTACCGTTTTTTAGCTAGGCCTAACCAGTATGATCGGTTACTCAGTTCAATAAGAGTGCACCGATGGGAATCAAACCCGTGATCTCCGACTTCCAGTGACATGTTACCTGCCGCACCAACGACACAAGTTTGTTAACTACCGTTTTATAACCTACATCAAAACAGCAATGGATTCAATTCTCGTGAATTACAGCAACTTTGAAATTTAGTCTAACGCATTGCTCTCTTATTCTATTTATAAAGAATAGACCTGGTGGAAGTCACACGACATACGAAACCAGTACCTACATTAACAGACCCTGTGTTTTTTAACCTTTGAGAATGTAGGCTACTGTTTAACACCCTAAAGTGTGACCCTAAGATAACAAATGTCTATGTGAATCAACTGTTGGTTGATTTTAGAAATTTAAACTTATATATATAACCCCATGCCAGAATGATAGGCAGTTTATTAGGGCATGTAATCTCCATTAAGTAAACTAGGCAAGAGATGAACGTTTAGTTGAATGAATAAGAGAGAAAAAGACAGTCCTGATTATCATTCAAAACCTCTTCAACACGTTTGAAGTATGCAACGCCCACCACCGTGTATGTGCTGTTTGTGATTTCCTTCCTCTTTTGGAGGCGCCAAAATACATCACGTGATGTAATTAGAAAATCTTAATCGATTTCAACCCGGCCATGCTCCCTGCAGAGGACTAACTACTTATAAGGATATAAGTAGTTATATTAAGAGCAAACCGCAAAGGTTCTTTCCCATAGCAATGACGTGTCAAAAGCACGCCCAAAAATTCCCTTTGAACAGATATGAAACCTCAGCTTTCTCTCAAGGAAACATTTATTGAGCCACAGAGCAATAACTAGGAAAAATGTACAAATAACCATATATAGTGTATAGGAAATCTGTAGTAGAATCAACAAATATATGTAAAAATGTGTCTTTCACAGTTTTGAAAGGTCGCGGTTTCAGGATGCAGCAAAAAGATAGCAGCAACGATAATAATTGCGAAAATAGATGTAAAAGAATTGTAACCAGTAAAAGTGCATAAAATTTAAACGTTTAAAATAAAAAAAGTTGATTAGGATATCGTTTAAAATCAGTTAAAGTTCAACCAATACCCACATGATAATGGCCAATTCATCTATCCAGTTCATAAGCTACCAATAAGGATACAAGTATCTTACTTGAGGCTACACTTACACAGATGTATGACACACAAAGAACTCATTTAAAGGGTTTATTTAGGAACTTCACCTTTGGACACCTAGATTCACAATACCGAAATTTAGGAATCAATAAGAGATATGAAAAGAGCAATAATGGTTTAGGCAATTCAAACATGACTAAAAGGGAGAATTTGATGAATTTAGTCCGTCATAGTTGAAAACCGGATCAAGCCAATCACACTTTCTCAAGTTCAGGGGACGGAAACAGACGATATTTTACTGAATGTAAGAAAACACTTCAACATTATTTACACGATATCCGTGTTGAGAAAGAATGAATTCCAGTTGCTATAAATTGCCCCTATTTATAATCTTCATTAGAGAAAGGTGGCTAAGATGCAACCTATCCTAAGTCATTTAAAATCAATCCAATCTTTAAGAAGTCAGTGGAGAGAAGTGTATTCAAAGAACGCCCTGGGATGATAAATAAAATATTGACTCAAACTACGTAAATCAAGTTCCCAACTTCGAATATCCCACGGCCCAATAATTTTGCTTTCAACTAACCAATTATCCATCCTGAGCAATAACTTCTGACAAAAATATAAGTGGATCCAACGAATAAGTTTGGTTCGATTGCTACCGTGAAAGGCTACACCTTTCCACCGATACAGACGAGTACACATACGTTTCGCCACCGAAATTTGATTTATTTAGGCCTTTACTGTTCACGAGAACAGCTCAAGTGTGTTTTTGTAAAATGCGAATCCGTGTGTGAGCCATTAGAATCTACCGATGAGCAGAAAATGCCACTATGTCAAGCTTCCCATTTTCAGGTGCAAAATCATTTTCGCATGCCTAAAAAAGAAGCGTTTCGATTTGGCAAATAAAGAGAGATCGAACTTCTCTCATTCCTGCCTTATCTTAATTCATTAGAAATACTACAGCAAATGCGCCAGTAGACTCAAAAGACAAAGCCAGAGTTCGGTCGAAATTCTTACATGTATGATGTAAACTGGAGAGATAAAGGCAAGAAAAAAAGAAACAAAAGAAAAAAATAAAATTATTGATAGACTTAGCAAAACTTAGATGATAGAGCAAATGAATTTTGAACTTCCTCCTTCCAATTAGCGACCAGGATCAGACTAGAAGATCGGTAAGCTCAGTAGAGAAATTGATCTACTACCGGTAATTACTGCTTACTCATAAACAGAATTGAGCTTAAGTCTCGCGGTTTAAAATTAGAAATGAAAAATATTTTTGCTTATTTGCTCACAATAATAAAAATTAACAACTAACTTTGTAATACCATTGGGATTGAAAGGCAAATCCATAAACTCCTTTCTAAGACAAGTACTAAAATTAAGAAATTAATTCCAATTAATGGAAATCGGGAAAAAGACACCCGAATGTGAGTTACCCAATATATTTTCCTCCCTATTTTCAAATTACAAGTTCAGTATCCTAACGACCGTGTTTTTTTTTTGTTATTTATATAGTTAATACCCAGATCTTATTATTATTATTATTACCAATAGTAACTACAAAATTGCAAATCATAAAGGGGAAGGGGACCAAAAGATACTGAGAGCAACTTCAAAGTATCAGAGTTATACTTCGTTTGATTTTGCAATTCGTGTTATACAATATTGTCTATATGCGTAGTCAATACTCCAAAATTCAAGTTTCACGATGTGTCGGTCTTGCCATTTCAAACCATTTTTTTCCTCCAATAGTTGAAAAGGCGAAATGATATTCAGGAACTTACAGTCGAAGTATAGCAGAGATGAAACGGCTAAAAATCCATAAATTTAGCCAAAAATATGTCACAATCCCAGAAGCCTACTTTCAAAAGAAAGTTACACTTTATTTTAGGATAGAGGTAGTGCACTACAGAATATAACGAACTTGATTGATATCGAATGCCTTATTTATGGGCGCTTCAATTCTTACAAATGACAACAGCAATTGAGCTCTGCTCATTAGGATGCCAATCTCAATCCAAATATACTATACTCCCTAAAGGTTGCAGCTAAGAGCAAAAGATTTCAGCTAACAATTAGCAGAAGACGACCACAGTTTACAGAGATTCCGAAGTTTGATTCGAGATTAAAGCAGAATTTAGTAAACATCAATGATTAAAAATTGAGAGGGCGTAAGAGAAAATGAAGAAATAAGATTACTACCACTAACGAGGGAGAGCGTTAAAATCGAGCGTCTGCATCACTAATCTTGTAACCTATCTGTGGTTAGATTTTGCAGGCGAAATCTGAGTTATCGAGAAAGAGGTGAGCGCAAATCGCTAATCAATATTCTTCAACTGCGTCGATAGAAAAGGGTTCAAGCAAACGCAAAAACGTGAACATGATTTTTGATCAAAATGAATTAACTTATTACTGATAAAAAAATTCAAGAAATTTTTGGGGAACGCTTCAACTTCGATGCGAAACACATTTAATTCTGTGCAATTAGTAAACATTTTTTAAATAAACAACTACTTTTTATTCTTAATTTGTAGAAAGTTAATCATGGACTTTGTCATTTACAATTTAAGCAGGAAAGTTTTAAAGACGCAAAGCAAAATAAAAATGAGCAGCAAGCCACATGATTCACAAATATTCGTACTAATAAGCTTCTATCGTTTTTCTCCCCAACGTTTGGTAAACTTAAAACTATATCATGAGAAATGATTCATACACCATTTTACTTAAAATGATACTGAATAATACAACTGTACAGCACTCAAAAAAATCAAAGAACGTAGAAAGATTAATGCCTCCATCAAATAATTCGGCATATTTTTAAAGCTATTCCGTCGATTGAGTTAAGATTAAGACAACCCTTCAGTATCATCATAGGCACGAAATGCTACTAACAAAATAAGTAGTGAAACATACCACGAGAGCCATCAGCGGCACTATTATTGGGAGCAGAGGGGAGATGGTCAGAAACGGAGAGCTCATCAGGAAAGGATTTGGGGTCAGTGATGGGCACGATCTGAGTCAGCGAGGTCTGCACGAAGATGGGTGCATCCAAGGGGATACTGTTTATCCACCGCTCTACCGATTGCATTCGCTCCTTAAGGAACAAACAACAGATTAGTCAATAGAGAAGCAAAAATGCGAGAGGAGAGGTAAACGTGCACACAGCCTCTCTCTCCAAAAGTCAACTAGATGATTGAATGAGTAAATTAACACATGTGCATGTAGAGGTAAGTCAAACGTGTTACAGAGACAGCACGTGTATTTTGTGCTATAAATACACATAGCAGTGGCAGTCAACACACGTGCAACAACACAGCTTGTGTTGCACCTTCTGCTACTACTTCTGCATGACGACTGAGCATCAATTAATTAAAGACTTATCAACAAAAAAATTTCCACCCTACAGAAGAAATAATGGCACTCTAAAGGTCTACATACAAAGACTTATCGATTCTATTGAAATGACAACTTAAGATAGTGAAGCCTCGCTAAACTATGCTCATTAATCAAAAGCTAATCCATTTTACTATATAATAAAGGCCCCCTGGTTAATTTTGAGGTCACAACCTACTACTGTGTAATGACTGAGCATAAATTAATTAATGGCTTATTGACCAAAAGTTAGTGCCACCTACAAAACAACAATGCATGTGTGTAATTGATAGGAAACATCAATTATATGAAAAAATGACTTTTATTCCTTTGGAATTTGTCAAAATACTGGTGCCTTGGAGATGAAACACTTCAGTCTCCCTCTTAATTATTTCTTGAGCCTGAAACAGTCGTAGATGCGATTATATGAAAGCAGCGACGAGTATTTCATATAAGAGACGAATTGACTTTATAGAATAATTTTAAAATATACTTAATTATAAGTTGTATTTAATCTATTGAAGAGTCACGACAGTTATGGTCCTTACGTGGATCTGATCTACCTTGAAGCCTGTATTGGGTGAAAGAAAACTCACTCCAGCTTATAAATCTCAACATACTTAAAGGTTCAAGAATAAGCGTTGATATCGACACAGAAATAAGTTGTGCGAGTGTAAATATAATGATAGATTATAAGACACATTTAAGATCAAATCATCGCAAAGAAGTGTCATGCAAAACTCAATACCGAAGATTCTATATTGGAGTCTCGGAGAGTTTAACGGACTACAGGCAAACTCTTGCACATAATTTAAACTTCAAATTAAACTATATTATGCATAATTTTATCATGCTATCATGTTTTGTATAACTGCTGTAACAGCTCAATTTGAAACAATTTTCTGTTTAAAACATTTCAGCTAGTATCACCTAGATGCATTTAGCAAGTTAAGGCGACTCAAGTAGATCAAACGGTCAATTAATTCCGAATAGTGGATATTAAACCATCTACTAAAAAACCTAAGGGTCAAATAATGAAAAATAAATTTTGAAATATAAACATCAGATTATACCAATTGTGAATAGCACAATGCATCCAGAATTCAAATAACGTAAAACTCTTGATGTCCTGATTGCATAATTTCTAACTGACCTCTCTCCCCTTTTCAGCCTTTAAGGGACAATTTAACCGTTTCCGGTGTTTCACGCTCTCCTATGAATAAAAATTGCAATTTGCAAATATTAACAGTAGCACTCTAATACATAGTGCCTTGAATTTGCAATTTAATATTTAAATTTATTCGGTTTATCCTAATTTAATCAGCGTTTTAAAACCCAAGGGAATGTCCTAACACGCATCTAATATAGAGCATACACCTTAGAAATCTTCAGATATTCAACTTCAACCATTCTATATATTAAACCTGGACGTGGATTGGTGTCGTCGAAATCGTGCCATCACATCTTAAAATCTAAAACCATGATATGCAGGCAGGCAGGCATGAAGGCGGACGACTGATAAAACCGCTGCCAACACACAGGAAGAGATACGTATGTAGCGTCCAGATATGTACGTACATGTATGTGTGCGCTCCTGTGTGTGTCCATTATTCAGTTACTTGGAAATTTCATTAACATCAGAAACCCTTCATGATTTGCAGCTGTGCAGCGCACTACACAGTTCACTGAAGAACCGATTAAGATTAATTATAATTCTGAATGGCAATAACATATGGAGCAGAAAATTTTTGATACTTGACATATAATCCGATCCAAAAACCGATCATCTACTGTCTTATTCCCAAATGTAAGAATAAAACAGCATTCAACCAACTTAATAAATGATCTATAATTCGATTTTAAAGCTGAATAAGTAACAGTTATGTTTGAAATATTTTTTTCTATCTTTTCTATGGAGAGAATAATAATATATCCAAAAAAATCATAGGAATATATCATAACCCTCCACAGAACCTAGAATGCTTGCAAAACGAAAGAATGGGTAAAATAACTTGATACTTCATAACTATAATAAAAAGTCAGAATCTTCAAGTCTCAAACCAAGTAAAGGGGAAGATTTTTCAGCGCTCAGACAATATGCTAACATCCCGGACTCTCTCTCCAATAAGAAGGCTGCATTCTGTCATTCCTCGTTTCAACAGTATTAGCTAATACGGATGTACAACGATGAGAATCGATTCCAAACCAATGGATTACTTGATAGGAATTAAAGCACAGGAATATTTTTAATGTGTTGCAGGACTCATGACCAACCATATTACTTTTTACTTTTATTTTTGAGAAAGCTTCACATACAATGAGAAGGAACAGACGCCGCAACTCAGCCTTTTAAACTTTAGCACTTACAGAAGTAAGCTTCTTTGTGCTTTCGGGTGACTTAGAACTGCTTTGTGAAATGCGCGAATGTATGATAACTGACATCCAAATGCGATTTTCGCCTATCTTCAAAAATAATTAATGGCTTAAAATATCTCAAGCCAATATTTCACGGACAAGGAGGCAACATAACGGGGATCAATATAAGCCCACTCTTTTGAAACCGATATCCAAAAAATGCAACGTTCCCACTCTCTCTACATCCAAATCATCACTAATTTATCCCCAGTAAAACGAAAAAAAGTTTTACAATTTTTAATCGTGGAAAGTAAATGACATCGAATAACATTAGGTTCGATAAATGATAAAGAGGAGGGGATCAAGACACAGAGAACAACGTTAAGGTATCAAAGTTCAACTTCATTTAATATTTTGACTCGGGCAGTTCACGTTCAAAAATTGAAATTTCACGACTCATCCCCTGAATTGCAGCAAATGCTTCCCTACGAATTTTGGTGCTTATTGATCGCTATTGTTTTATCAAGAAGGGTCAGTCTTGCTGTTTCAGTTTATCTTTCCCCGTGACTGAGAAAGCAGATGAATTTGTAAGATACTCCACAGCTTACAGCTTTAACACGGCAAGTGTTAAGTTAGAAGAGCTCCGTAAGCTTTGGTCATTCAAGATAAACTCTTATGGTAATTCATAGGTATTCTATATAAATGAACAGAGAACGGAAACTCTGACAAATGCCAAAACACCAGAATTCCAAGATATGTCTTTAAAGAGTAAACAATAAGGACGTTTATACTCTCCTTTTAAATTTCAATAAGTGGAAATGGTCAGATATTTTAAATACCCACCAGGAGAAAAAGAACATTTGCTTACCAGCTGCAAATGAGGTGTCATACATAAATCAATACGAAAAATGAAGTAAAATAATATCAAATTATTTGGAGATTCACATGACAGAAAATATGACGACAAGTTGGATTTTAAGATCACCGACAACGACGGTAAAATGCGTGTTCTAGTGAACTCTTGCAACTCATGAAAAATTTTGATCGCACATGCAGAAAAAGATATGTACAGGATCCCATTTTTCACACGAGTATTTCACATTTAGTCATGCAGTTTGCCGCGTTGCAAAGTTAATGAGGTAAAAAAGAACACTTAAAATTTATATTTTTAATAAATGTACTTACTTGAGCCAAATAAGTGACTCTTGTAAATAGGCAATAGAATAATCTACTCCAGATACTTAAAATAAAACAATAAAGACAAATCGCTTTCCAGGGGTCATCTTAACTAGAGGGGTAGCAGTAAGATACCTCTATGATGAGAAACTTGCCTTCTGCTACCTCCCTCTTTTAATCAGTACGTTCCCTACATGTGGGTTAACGAATAATGATATGCTGGCATTACATTACATCGGCTGCTAACCTACCAATACATATAAATAGCCAAAAATACAATTAAAGTTCTTGAATAGCTAAAAGTTTGTACAGAAATTCAAATAAGAGAGATAAAGCACTTCAAAATACCCCGAGAAAGTCGCTGCATACCCCAATATTAAATTACAAAAGGAGCAAAGTTCCTAAATTTAACAAATCTCACTCATCAAAAATTTCGACTATGATGGCCTGTAATTCTTTGTATTAGCTTATAACATGAGCCATCAAAAATCGATCGCCTCGCTGAAAAATCCAGAGAAAGTCAAAACAACACAGACCGGATCTCAAGTAATTAGGCCAACCAAACATACGTACATATTTGTACACACATGCGGGCGTGCACGCACGGACGATCAGACATCTAGAGGTAATGGCAGAAACTTCGCGAATAACCTAGTTAAAAGACAACCCCACATATAAACTAGTCACAGTAGTAGTAGTGTGTCTTCGTCACATATTTATCTAGGCGCACACGTCCTACTTTTTTTCACCCCAGTGCTGTTCAGAAGAAAATCAGCGCATTATCAGCATTAAACCTTGACTTCCTAGCTCATTTAGAGAAATAGTAAAGATAGAGAGAAGGTATTCTGGAGTTACTCTTATGAGGAACTCGCATTCCATTACCATCATTTTTAACTAGAACTACCTATTATGATTGGCCATCCATGTGCTTAAATATGCCCCGATGAGCATCGACCTCCGTAACCTCTGACTTGACAGATATGCACGTTGACTAGACATATGCCTTAACAACAGATCTGTTTTTTTCCCCGTAATCACCTAATGGAAAAAAAGATTGCAATGTATATTTTACGTTTTTATCAATAAATCAATAAAATGCCAACAGTAACAAAACTTGCAAGAACGTTTCCGTATTTTGTTCAAAAGAAGTAGAAATTGGCTCAGGTACTTGAAATTCTCCCCATCAATCAAAATCAAAATGATTTCAAATAGACGGGGATTTTAAAATCAAGAAATTTACATTTCCCCTTACGATAACCTTAAAATTTATTCATGTGATTCAGCTCTAGAGCGAAAAGTTTCAAAACAATTACATAGCGAGATAGTGGCCTTGAGGGATAAAAACAATGGTGACCAGCTAGCCATTAAATTAATGCAGAAATTGCTAATGTTTTATAACACACCAATAAAGGCGTGCTAATTCAACTCGGTGATGATTTGAATAATCGAGACGCACTGCAGCTAAAGGAAAGCAAACGAAACAAATCTAATCAATTCAGAAGAAAACTAGTGACTAGCAAAAGTCCGAAAATAACAAGAAATAACATATTCCCTAAGTTGAGTTATGTAATTAACCAGACTCAGGACCAAATCTCTCAGAACATTACATCCGCGCGTCTGATTAACATATTGGTAGCGATCAACATGCACGCTTGCACATCCAGTGAACCGTACAGGAGGGAAGAGTGTATTTTTCCCATCAAAGTTGAGGTAATTGTGAATCTTACCTTTGGCAATTCCAGATGTACATTTAAGTCCATTCCGAATAAAGTAAGCCCGATTTTGTTAAAATGCAAGATTAAGAAAACGCAGCTAAATGAAGACTGACATTCAGCGCAAGGTCTCAAGCATGCAATCTTCTTCAAACCTGATCTCCAACCGACATAAGTGTTCTCAAATATCTTAAGCGATTGAGATCCTAATTACAAAGAACCTTTTAATATCCAATTAGAAAGCTTCAAATATTGCTTTCTCCCTGCCCCATTAAATGCAATAATGACACAAATATGTATATGGCACTTTGATACTACCATTAACTGGCCATTTTATTTTGACCAAATGAATAAGTTAACAAGAGAAAAGCAGAAGCAAGCAACTCACGGATTCGCGGAGACTGGGCGGAGGGACAGGATGTGCAGGGATGGAGGAGAGATGCTGCTGCTGCTGTTGTTGAGTGCTTTCCAGAAGAGATTGAGCAGCAGCAGCGGCAGCCACAGCGGCAGCAGCAGTCTGATGAGCCCCACCGCCGCCGTTGGCCTGTTGCTGATGATGCTGAGCTGTGGGATGGTGGTGGTTAAACTCAAGAGCTGGCTGTTTGGGAGGTGGGGGCTGGTGATAGCCTGTGACAGTGGGATTACTACTAGGGGTCACATTGGGAGCGGGAGTCTTTTCGTTACTGGAGGGTATTAGATTCATGTGCCAGTTGGTTGCAGTTCCATTCCCTCCTCCTCCCGTCGCACCTTCTAGATGGCATATTCCATTCATCTACAATGCAAAAGAAAAAGTAATAAACCATTTAGAACCGTAAAAACTAAGAGAAATGAATATAAATACAAGTATATCCCTACTAAGCAGGAAATTTTAATAAACTCAAATATAATCAACTAGTTGTCAGAGAAGAGATAAATGAACTGATAAAAACATGACCAACCTCTCTCAGGCTCATAACACATTAACATTTGTTTTCCACTTCTATTATCCAGTGTGATTAGACGATTCAACATGATTAATTATTTGAGTGAATGCTTATCTCTCCGATCTATTCTACCTGGCAGTAAGAAGACAACAGTAAATCAAGTGTTCGATTAAATTTACTAGACAGCATCCTCTGAATATCACTGATATGAACTTATCAAGGAACTCAAGTATCAAATTAAGGAAATCGAGCTTTAGAACATCTGGCTGTCATATACTGAATTATAACCCTTATGAGAAAGTGGGTAACCCTATGCTTCCAAGATTCAAATAAAGTAAGAATCAACTTAATTATACACTTTCATTCGACTCCAATTCCATCTTTAACTGACCTGCTTTGTCATTTCTCGTATTCAGATGTGGTATAAAATAACCTACAAAAGCCAGAACTCAATATCAACACGTAATTGCCCTAATAGTAGGCTTTACTCCAAAACTCTGCAAGGCCATGACCCTGCAATTCAGCTCATTTTAACAAATATGAAAATTTCATGAATTAATAATAACTTAAGTTAACAGTTAACAGGATGCTATGTCATGATTACACCTCATAAAGGTCTTTTTGCATTGCCATGGGTAATAATAACAACCAAAAGTCAAACAAACGTAGTTTTTGTGGGCCAGAAAGGGCTTAAGTGTCATCGTTGCAAAACAATGACTCTTAAGATCTTTGGAAGAGATAGGTAATGCAAGCAACTAATCGAAATGTACATAGTACAATATATTCGTTATTTACCCATTTCGATGCTTCACGGAAACTATGTGAGATTAAGGAACCATATCTCGAACATGACCTTTAATCTTTGACATTACCAACCATGACACTATAAAAGGCTGAAGTTGTTGAGAAGGCCAACGGGAAAAAGAAAATATTGAAGCAAATATAGAGAAGACAAAATACTCCTCTCTCTCTCTCTCTCAATAAAATGTTAAAGAGAAGACGCCGCAAAAGCTAAAATTGTATCTAAACCTACGGAGTGATGGAAGCCAAAAAGTTGACAAAAAAACTGTTACGCGGTGAAATGACGAAATTTGGATGATGAATTCGTGACATATCCATAGTCAATCTCATTTCAATAGACATGTACAAAACGCAGAAAAGTTACCTATTTGAATCTATGAAGTTATGGACTCTTTATAAACGTATATGAGGTACGAAAGCGAACAGACTCCCTACAAATTTACAAAGACTGAAATAGTAAAGAACTCAATGGAATCTAATCATCCAAACAAATCTGATAAAGTCAAAGATAAAATCCACTAGGATAAAATCAAATCGAATATTTTGCTACTTGCAATCTTCCAGTTTCTATGAATTTCATGAATCTCATTATTGAAGTTATAAGAATATCTTTAGGTATCTTATAGACGATAGAGAAATAAAAGGGACGCCAAATAAGGACCTACCTTAAGAAAAAACATTCAACGCGAAATAGACGAAATAATGAACAGTATGAGAAAAAAGAATAGACGTCAAAGAAACAATAAAATTTTGATGTTGAGTATTAACTCCACTTGAATATCTGCACAAAAGAGAATGTATCAATGAGGATTCGGTGTCCTTGATTATTAAAAACGGGAATGTGAGATGAGATGAACTAGTAAACAAACTCACTATACACCTATTGAAGCCCATGAGATTTCGTCTTCATAGTTGGACAAAGAGGCAACCTTTCTAACGCCCATATAGCCACTTTAGTCACTTCACGATGAAGTTGTCACACGAATAATAAAGGAAAAAGGCAATGTATAGACCCTTCAGTAACAACGAATACCTTCAGAATAAAAGTTCCACCCGAAGTATATATCCAAACGACAGAGCATAACACACCTATTCACAAAGAGACATTATGAAGACGATACGCGGTGTGTAGGATGACGTCAAACAAACAGGCCAGAGATTTTAGACTCATTTTAAGTACACCATTAACAACCTTGACAATGATTAGATAATCACAAATTATTTTTGCTATTCAATGTATACGAGAAAACGTATTCACACTACAGCATGATAGGTAACACGAGTAGATAAAAACAGTAAAAGAACATAGTAGATCAAATGAGAAGAATGGAGTACAGATAAGATCCAGGTCAATTAGATAATGAACGATTATCAATAAAGGGTTCCTATTCTATGATTGAGGGTCTCATAAATCGTTCAAAAATCTCCAAAATATTTTGGGGAAGTATTTTTCAACAATCAACTTGGAGTTCCTCAGACGAAATAATGCTATCTCTCATCTGTTCATTTTCAATGAATATTGTTTGTCATCTAGGAATTATTGGATATGCAACGATAAGTTAAGTCAGTTAAGGAAAGTATTAACAACACTTGACTCGAGCAGAAGAAAAGTATTCTGAAACCGTTTTTAAAAACCCACAATCGCACCAGAATTAACTAATGCGATTGGCCATCTACCATGCTAGATATGCGCCGATGAGCATCAATCTTATGGCCTCTGCCTTTTTAATAATTACAGTGCGGGTTAATGAAAACTTCCCAAGCCCATTAGGACAAGTGTTCAAAGTACTTAACTTGGGTAGGGGGGAAGGATGCCCGGAGCAGCTCCTGCGAGAAATTCACATTCTGATACTTCTTTTGTTCACTAGAATTAACCAAGGCGTTTGGTCACCTGCACCACTGGATGTGCACTGATGATCATTGATCTCGTGACCTCTGGCTTTGCAGAAGTACACGTCGACCACTGCGTCAACGGCGCATTGTGGGTTTACTAAATCTTCCGGTAGCTTCCAAATCCACTGAGGGAAACCTTTTCCAATACTCACCTTAGAGAGAGAGAAGTAAAATCATGAAGTCCCTAATGCGATGCTCGCTTTCTGCCCTATCTTAACTGGCCATTTGTAAACGATCATCCCGTACATCAGATGAGTATCAAACCCATTACCTCTGACTTGGCAGAACCACACACAAGCCACTATGATCAACGGTGGAGATATTACAATCCTCACTTCATAAAAGCAACTCAGACCTAGTTATATAAGTTTGAAATCTATCAGAGTACATTCTGAGATTGTGATGATGCTTTTTGCAGAAATTTTTAAATTCATTCCACATCTCAGAAGAAGTGAATTTGTGCCTTTTTGTGGAGGCGAAATTCCACACGTACAAAATAGTAAATTCCTTTAGCTGTAAAACTAAAAGTGAGGAAAAGAATTGTTTAGTGAAATAGGAGAGAATTGACAAGTGTCAATTCGATGTCAACACGATGCTCTTTTATAGTATTAACACAGTTCAAAACTAAGTTCCGTTAAGAAACGTAAATCGAATTAATGGCTCAATCACATACATACAAAGGGGAGTGGTGTGGACACAGGAATTTAAGGTGAAGGTTTCAACTACGAAGACACCTAAGAACTGAATGAAATGAAGGAGATGAGTTGACCTAAATTTTATAATGATGCAACCCATCGTGCAATTTTACCGTTGAAGTATCGAAAACTAAAACTTTCAATAAAAGGAATAAAAACTTTAAATCACTTACCTAAGAAACGGGAGAATCTGGTAATACTTTGATTAAGAAACTACTAATTAACCAACTAGAGTGAATGGGCTCAGATGGGATTTGAAATCATCTGACTTACTACTTATATCTCAATGCATAGAGTAGAAGGAAAAGTGGTAACTTCTAGGACTTAGTGATACCGGTTAATAATGGTTAAAAAGGAATGACCTAGTGCGAATTCAGCAAATTAGGTAAAAGTTTAAATATCTAGGAATCTGAGAGTTACATAAACGCTTGAGAGAGAAAGAGGAATTGACTACAGGTTTACATAATGCAACTCATCTTTAATGTGCATTGACTCATGTAAATCTATCAATCAATATTCGATTAGAAACATTAATCTTCGCTGAAGAAAATAGTTTTGTATCAAACCGACTTATTGATTTTCTGGTTGATACACTGCTGCAATTAATCAATGGCGATAGATTTGAATTCACACAACGTACTATTCATACCCAAATGTATCAGGTAGAAATATAAGGTTACATAAAATTAGCCAGTGATAGGTATGAGCTTTGTGGCATAACAGTCAACTGAAATATTCATTATGTTAGAGAGTTTGATGCTCATTTTACAGTACTTCCAGTGAATAACATATTGGTCAAGAGAGGGATAGTAGAATGGGAGTTTCTCATAAAAAAGCTCCAGGATATTTCTTCTCAACTGATTTAATACCATTACACGGGTACAAAGGGAAGAGATCAAACATGAGGTCTTGGACACAATTTTCAACCTTAAATGAAAAACGGAAATTTTTTAATTATCATTATAACATGATCAAACATAAATCTGTGTACTTATTCATCCTTGATGGTTTTTTCAGTACGAATGAGAGTGAAAAATGATCGATTTGCACCCCAATCGCAAACACATGTACGCACACAGCGTAAATACACACACACGGACACTCGATATCGTACCTTTTACAGAAAAAAATAGCCTAGCAAGTAAATAGGAGGCTCCTTTTTTCTAGAACCAATATAAGTGTATTGACAAACAGAACATGGGAGAAAATTTACAATTACTGACGAATCGATTTCTGGCTGAAGTAAACGAACACGTGAAAAATCTATCACAGAGCGGGTAATGTGTAAAGGGATATAGAGGGCTAATAACGTCCAGAATCTAGTTTTCTAAATACCAGATGGTTATAGCTAAACCTCCCGATAATTTGCACGCGCATTTTCGATTTAAACTTCCCAAGTAAAGCTATGAAAGACGAGCATGAAAAGATTTGCTGGGCTGGAGACAAACTTAACAGAATTACATAAGGTCAGTTTTGGAAATAACACGCATTGACCAACAGATCGAAGACTAACCAAGATCTCATCTTGAACACTAACAATTTCAATCAGCAATAGTGCTGTAAACGAAGAAGTATTGAGAGGAATTGACCAATATCTAAACTCTACGTCCAATCGACAACCACCGAACATTATTGAAAATAAGAATTGACCTCCCTTAAACATGGCCTCTTAACAGATTTTTGCCGCCCGTTTCCCTACGACAAAATGGCATTAGTGATAAGCTTTTACTGAAGATTATAAAATCAAGGGGATTATTCACTCAAGATAGAAAAAATATTCTGCTAAAATATTATACCGAATGACGAGTTGAGAAATTAACAAGGAACTGTACTGCCGAAGTTATACAACAAAACCCTCCATCTCATCAGCCAATAATTGTGTTCGAACGAGAAACGTTCACAAGTTTTATATGAATAATGAAAAAGAACTTCATTAGGAAGAAAGTCACTAATATACAATCTGCTAAAGGGATTTACCCTCAGACATGCGCTTTAGCTTACTTGATTTTCCAAAGTTCCACTTCCATGATTTGATCCCTGGGTTTCTAGGTGTATTCAAATTCGCGATATTCAGAGCTGACTTGATTGAGTGATCACGACACCTTGATTCACTCTTGTCATCTTATGGTCATAGGCAGGTAAATGAGACAAACTTTGACGTTTCAGTATGGCAAAGCTTGGTCATAAATAATTT
Source organism: Hymenolepis diminuta (assembly GCA_900708905.1). Lineage (NCBI taxonomy): Eukaryota > Metazoa > Platyhelminthes > Cestoda > Cyclophyllidea > Hymenolepididae > Hymenolepis > Hymenolepis diminuta. The sequence goes on from CAADRB010000004.1 coordinate 2,077,067, forward strand.
ACCTATCGACATATACTTATAAATATATATTTCATGTGAGGATTATCAGATTCCTTCATGATTATTAGAAAATGGCAGATCAATTTGGCTTGCCATTCGCTTAAGTATTATTATGATAACCCCCCGCACACACGCAGAAAATTTCACACATTTGTAGCCAAATGTCGCTTTCAATGGAAAAAGTGGTGATACAAGATGCATACAGAAACACTTGCAGCACTTGAAAGATACCTGGAGAATGGAGATTGATTTATCAATCCGTCTATGCATTGACCAAAAGGCAAGGCAACCCTTCAAGATTTCAAATTGTTTTAAAACATGATTTGTTGCAAGTGTAAATTATATGCAATCTTTTCTTCAAAATTTTTTCGTTGTTGGATGACAATTGGTGAAAGACTGAAGGCAGTTCTCTACGTGACACTTTCCGTGTTTGATTAATTTCTTCAATGGAGAAGGGTCCTTTATTTCATTTTAAATTCAAATAATGTCCGTTTATTAAATACTCTTAAGCTATTAGCAAGACAGGTTTTGAGAACATATCTGGAGAGATCAGAACACAGAACTAGTTTAGGTCATTTTCCTTTTTAACAACTTATTTCATTTTATAGTGGTGAAAATATTCAAAGTTAATCATTTTTCATCATTATAATTTAAACTTATCATTTAATTTTTGTAATTAAAAGCAATATACAATTTTAATATCATTATAATTTAAAATTTGATTATTTGTTGAACCCGCTAGTTCCTCTAGCCATATATGAGAAATAAAAAATCATAGAGCCACTTTATAGCATGTGGATTTGATTTGTATTAACTGTAAATCATAACCTGCATCGGCTATTTGTTTTGTAATTTTGAAAGTGGGAATGATACCACCGCCCAATCATGTAAAGTTAACGTGGCTTCTTCAACTAGTACAAGAATTTGTACTGGTTTGTGAAATTCGTGATTAGGAAAAATTAATATGAAAGCGAATTTCCGTTTATTAAAGCCAATAATACTGCACGCGACGTACACCACTACTTTAAATCAGGGTCGTGAGGATAAAGATGTATTGATCACTATTCCTATTAAACAGGAATCTTTGCTTTCTGGCCTGAACGGGATTTATAAAAATTTTGTGAGCTTAATTACTTTAGCAATAGATTTACTGGGAATGACATCTCTTTCCTGGTATATTACTGGCTAACAAGGTAGCTAAACCGAAAAAAATTTACTTCCTATCCCTAAATCGTCGACACGAGCTATGACTGATGACTTTTTGAAATGGCCTCAATAAATATAGCTCCCCCCCTTTGCCATTTAATAAGCCATCACTGCCCATTTCTATGATTTTATATCCGCAGATTTTCCTCTTACCAATAATTAATAAGGGGTCAATAATTAATTTGGCACTGAGGTCGAGATAAAAGTAAACTTCACCATTGACATATACACACCAGTTCGCACATCCACAGACGAAGTCATTAAGTCGCAGTAGAAAAATTCATGGTAACATACAAGCACCGTCACAGCAGTAGCCGTCTTAAGTAGGGCCTATGATAATCACTGGTGATTCATGTGCGACTTCTTTTACGCCATCAGGACACTAAATGCTGTGATGTGTAATGGCCCAGTTTAAACAAGTTGGAGTTGGGAGCACATGAATAACACCGTATAATGTCAGGGAATAGACGTGATTTTTAAAGGGGAGAATGGGGAGATAGAATTGAAGACACGGCCAAACTTGCAAAAAACAAAAGCACACAGAGAGAGTAGGTGGATGTATGAGTCAAATGCGACCATTGGAGGCCAGCTGGGCTTTCAATTGACCCAAAAGTCATTCACAGGAAGAGATGGACGGGTTTCAAGGCTATACACCGGCTATGAATCATACAATTAATCTGACAGTGTTGGTGAAGTCTCTATTGTTTCAATTTGAAGTGAATTTAATTCTTAATGATGAAGATGAACTCGAATTGAAAAACATCCAAGGTTGGTTAATATTAAATAAGATTAAATGAAAATTCTTGGATTGATAAAGTTTTTAAAACAAAGCATTGCGATTCCAATGAATAGAAAACTAATAATTTATCTCTCAGATATGCATGTGATTTAGGGACACGCAGAATATGAATCATATTGGTTAGTTCTCTATTTTCTCATTTTGAGATGAGCTGAGTATTCGGAGACTAAAGTACCACATCATTACAAAACAACTTAAATCAAATATGAAATAGGAAACTATTAAGAGATAAATTGAATGCAAAGGACGAGGATAAAATTAATCTAGAAGAGATTCTATGACAACGATCTTCTATTTCAATCGAAGATTGATCGCTTCTAACTGTGAGTTTAGAATATGAATAGGATTAGTTGGATCTAATTCTAGAGCAAAATTACTGAATAAAAGTGAATGGAATTCAATGCCGAGAAGCTCTCAAGTGCCTTTCTGAGATGAATCCGATTTAATCTAACCCAGGACGATATTCACGATGACGAAATATCCAGGTTATGCATACAATTACTTTACCACAGTTGGTACAGTTGCAAATAATTAAGTGCTGAGATGGGTTGAATTGATGATGGACTTATTTAACTTTTTTCATTAAGAGAATTTCTAGAGGGGTTAAATGGAGATTTCTTAATACGAGAAGCCTCGGATGGGGTAGAAAAGCAAACAATTACGGTCCCAAAAAAGCCTTTAATCAATGGAAGGATTAATAAGCCAGTTCACAGAGAAACCGTCAATTTAATGGACATTTTGCACTGACATAAAAGTCGGTTGGCACTTTTTCAATTGACTATTTATTTCATTCTTAGGTTTTTTATTTTTGTGCGCCGTTTGCCAATAAAAATAGTAAATTTACACATCTTAATGTTTTGCACACTTTTTCTTCGATATTGAAATTTTGATGAATTCATGAATACAGATGAAATAGGAACACCCACGCATCTTCAGAGTATTCCTTAAAACTCAGTTCATTTAATATTTGGATCGTAATATAAAGGATGAACTACATTGTAATTGAAAAGTAACTCTACATTTTTATATGCACCATGCCAAACTACCAGGAGCTTTCAGTGCAAAGATGGAGACGATTCATTACAGTACTACATGTTTTTTTCATGTACCACTTTAAATAAAAAACATCAATAATACAATTCTTTGAAATTTTTTCAATTACCCTGTTTATGAAATAGCACTTAGAGATTTTCTTTGCAGTTAATACAATGAACTAAGGGAAAACACGGTCTGGGAAGAAATGACTCAACATGGGAGAAAAGTAAAAAAGACCTGCAGTCAGTGAATAAAGCTCCTACCGGAATCGCTATCAGAGATAAACACTGAGATAAGATTTACCCGCGGAAATACAGTACACGTTGAGAGCTTTCAAATCTAGCTTGATTTGTCAATTCCAAAAGGCCTATCATATTTGTACTCTACCTTGATTTACATAAAGGTTATAGTAAAAGGATATTTACCCAGGTAAATTAAAATTAGGAATAAGCTGAAGATATTTGATGGCACGTTTAATTCCGATGGTTACGAAACAGAGAGTTCATCCATTATTTCAAACTTCAAATTATTTCCAGAGATACCTGAAAGATCGATTATCTAGCGAGTACGTTGATCAGACAGGTCGGATGGCTAAAGATAAATACGATATACAACTGATAAATTTTTAAATTCGGGGAGTTAAGTGGTAGACGAAGTTAATATCGTTTTGCCAGATCGGGAAAATATGAATTAAGGAGACCAATCAGTAAGCTTCTAACTCAATAAGGTCAACAAATCTCGAAGAGTTGTTCTATCGTAAATCCAAATATATGAACACCGTGAATGAAAAGCAAACGCGATCTGATAAGTATTAGAAGATTATGAGGGACGAAAGACCAGACTAACTATCGAATAAATCGATCAAATAATTAGGGACAAACACGTCGATAAACTGGGGAAAGTACAAGAAGCAAAGTTAACTAGTGAATCACCTGGTTGATAAAGTGATTAATGAATGTGACAACTGACGGGCAAATTTTGTATCAAGTCTAAATGAGTTCTAACGATTCCGACGTATCATGACATTCCAAATTCAATAGTCTTCGAATTTACTCTCAAGGCTTATTCCACTAATGAATGAAAACCAAACGTCGTAGAGACTCAATAAAACATGGGAGAGAAAAAGAAGGGCTGATGAATGGGTTAGCCATTTTAGAAAGATGGATACTACAAATTAATAAATGAACATGAACTTCACTATTAGATAATCTAATTAAATGCATTGATAAGTGAGACAAATGACAAGCAAAATTTGCGTTCCAAAGTCTATTTTAACGAGTTCAAACACAATTAAGTCATAAAATGAAACCTCAAAATATGTCCAAATGACGAATGAAAACCGAAACCGTTAGAGAGAACAAGGATATATGACTCAACAAAACATGGGAGAAAGAGAAAAAAGCGAAGGTAAAGGACTAAGAGACCTACTACAGCTGAATCGGTTAGCTGGTTAGTTGGGTAGTCACGATGATAAAACGGACAGGTGTATGTGCACGTGGTATGGCCCGCACGAATGTACATACAGGGCGGGGGAGGGCACAAGAGGACAGAGAGAGAAATGACCATGTCCTCCTAGCTTTACTATGACTCACGAGGACATGGTGATACCTCTATCTCTGTATTTTGAGGGCATGTTCGTGCATATAATGATTAACGTTTTCATAGAACAAGAGTACAGTCTTTGATTTATAATTATAAGGTTTTAGATAATAAGTAAGATATCAAAGAGGAAAAAGATGATATTGATGACTTCTTTTTATCATAGGCCCCCGTTCTACGAGTTTCAAACACGCAAATAAGTATCCAAAATGGACGAAATATCAAAGTATATGCGATAGTAACAATAAACGATGTTGCAGAACACGAATTCGTAACATATGGCCTCTAATTCGTAGTTCTATGATTTTAGATAGGAAATATTTCAAAATTGAGATATCGAAAACAGGTAACATCAATTCGTTTTTATTGTAATTCCACTTTTGATGAACTCCAGATATTCCAAAACTAACCTAAATAGAAGGAACATAATATCACGTACGCGCGTATAACGATTGAAATTTTCATAAACCGACCATTGATACGAAAACAAAAACATATCTAGGGTCAGTAAATGTCCCTGACCTCTAAAATCGTACACTTATGTAGAAAGTCACAGGATGCTTAAGGGTACGAGGAGGTACATAGCTCGCCCTTTTTCACTTTTATTGTGCATCTGCAGTGGGGAAAATTCCACATGTTTAATGAGCATACAAAATGTAATTAAGAAGTTTGTCATCAACTGAGATTTTTTAAATATGTATTTACGATCCATACGGGAACTTTTATCACTCTAAAATTAATTTTATGCATCTTAATCATAATTTTCCATTATTCTAATATTTTAAAACTGTTCAGAATATAGCGGAATTACGATACTAAATCTACGACTCATAAACTCTGACAATCGTCTTAAAGAAAAAAGAGGATTTGGATTATTCTTTTTGAAATTTTATTTTTCTCTCAGTTGCATTATAATTTAAAATTATTGCATAAATTCTTTATAAAAAGTGCAAGAATTTCCTATCTAAAATTTCCAAAAAAGGTAAAAAATGGATATTTAAAGTGGTCAGCGAGAAAACAATACAAACAATTAAGGAAAATTAGATATCAAATATTAAACCACTGTATATAATGCTGAGGTTAGTCATATTCCCTCTAAATATTTTATCGATTTTTTACCCAACAATTAACTTTTCCTCCTACCTACAATAAATTAACTACAAGTACAATTGCAAGATAAAAAATATCAATTTAGAGAGCTCTATCCACGCGCAAATTATTTGAATAAAACAGCAATCATATATTGTTTCGGTAGGTTCACATCAACAGAAGAAATATGACTACAATATTGCAATATGTAGGAACACAAAACCATGGCGAGCAAATTCCAAATCAAGACAGCCGAACCAAAAAAGTTGACTTAACCACCCAAGACAAATAAAACAAATTTAAATAGCCAAAAATTATAAATTACGTTGAGGTAGCTATTTCTAGACATCCGAGCTAGTATCCACCATCCATCTTATGAGATCCAATCAAAAATCAATCAAATCTGAGCACTACGGTTACCGATTATTAAGAAAGTAGCAATCTATTGATTTTTTAGTGTAAATCTAGAGATGAGATTTGTTGAAGATTTTCTTGCATCAAATTCGGCATCTTACAGAGAAAGAGGCAACGATTCCGGAGATCAGGTGAAATAAGGTTACCTCATTGACTCCCTCATTGTTTGTAAATGCTTCCGCATATTTATTTGTATTTTTTTGCTTCGCTATGGATAATGAGAAGAAATGCACTATTTCACCAACCGGAGTCACAAGATATTTAGTAGATAATAATTGAAACAATTAAACACTGTGCTGTAATGAAGACGAGATAGGCTTTAATGGCCCAATCTTTTAATACCTATGCAATTTCAGGTATAATTTCCTTCTGTCATGAAGTGTACTATAACTAATTGTGAAATACCTGATTGCGACAATGCATTCATCGTTGAAAAAAGACCTGATCAAATAGTTTATCAATATAATTAACAAAGTCGTCAGTTAATGTTCATAGTGCAATACGATTTGAACACAAAGATGTAAAACTTTCAATATAACACTTGCTGAAGGGATAAATAAGAAATATGAAGAGTTAATTCTAATACAACTCTTTCGATTTTTAGGATATTTGAGAAGTTTTCATCTCGTTTGAGTAATTTTGCGATAATTGGGGGAAAAATCGAACTGATCTTCATGAACGAAGGTTTAGAATAACTTGCAGTTTCACAAAGCAGATCTATTTGTTACGATGCCAGAAGAAAGCTTATATCACTCCTATTTTCATTACTCAAAAAAACTTTTATCCGAACCAAAACCTTTGAAGTAAAAGTTCTAATGTAAGAGCCTCAAACACATTAGGGCAAGAATAGACGTCGATTGTTATCTAGGCTCAAGAAAAATCATTCCTTTTCAGAATCAAATCTTCAAATTCCCCCCACCCCCCACCCCTCATCCGCCTCTACACTAGCAAGAGGATAAGCAACTTTTTACCAAATGTACCATAACCTACGGTTTTGATCAATTGGAATGAATTATATTCGTACACGACCCTCTATTTGTATAGAAATAAGTATCTTCAGCTCTGCTAAATTAGATTCATATAAAACAATTCTAATTTCCCAACATTTGAAAAAAAAAGAATTTAAGTGACAAGACCGACCATAATAACTAAACAACTGATCAATAAACGCTGCTCAGTAACCCAGGTGACGAATCATAAGATTTGAATTTTGAACATGAAATACCACTAAGTATTATACAACTCGAGTTAAAAAATCAGACTTCTTGACTTTACTCTTAACATCTTTCGATTTCCCATATTCTTATCATTCAGTGAACTTATTTTACAATGAGAAATCGTAAAACGTGTTTGTCTTTCTGGGGGTTAAAACACAAATTTAAAGTAATGGAAGAGGAAGAATTTTCAACTTCTGCTACTTTCGCTTTGCAAAAATGGGACGAACTTGAAACGACCAATTAAATTAAATAAACGAGCAACTTGATTGACGATCAGACTACCTACAGTAGAGTAGAGCAGAAATATCTTAATGAGATTTAAGAATGGGTGGGAGAAAACGCTCAGTGTATTACACTGATGATGAAGCATCTGCTCTCTCTTGATCTGCAAGCCTTGCCACCGAAACTGATTGGCTGGCGCTGGCCAATCAGATAAACCCCTAAGCCAAGTCTTGCCTATCCTTTCGAAAGGTTGACAAACATGGCTCGCTCTGCTCTATCTCCAACTCGGCATGAATTAATGCAAATCGACTTCCCTGAGCCAAGAGAAACAGAAAACGCCGCACACGCGGGTGGCCAATCAAGATAAGCCACCGAAATTAAAGAAACAGGAAGAGAAGTGAGATAAGAGATCTAATTGGGAGCATGATGTACTAGCCCAGTAGACATAGAGCAAGCACATATAAATTGGAAAATTTAAAAACACACGCGCAGCCGTTAAAAACTTTGTGAATTTACTAGTCACTCACTCAAGCATAGGCTCACACAATTCACTGCACGCACAAATGTGCACGTATTCATAAGGCATGGCTAACAAAATCAATACTCTCTATCTCTACCTCTCCTTCTCCGGTCTCTAAATAATTCTCACTGGCAATTTTTGCGTGAGAGATTATTATTCCCCAAAAACTCAGTTAATCCGGTAATCTGAAACTAACTTGAGTTGGAAGAGAGGAATGAACCTGTGCGTTTGTATTTGAAGAATTTGTTAAAGTACGGTTAACCACCATATTTACCCTGAACTTTTCCATATAGGGAATACAAATTACAGTATGGCTGACAAATGACCCTAAATCAAAGGAGAACGAAAAGGCAGTTATAAACAAACAAGAGTATTTGACGAATTGAGTATAGTTACCTTTATTTATAACAGCAAAGCATGGATAAATAGGGACCTATGAGATTTTGCTGAATGAACTAGACAAAATGCACAGATAATGATGTAGGAAAGAGAGAATTTAGACTTGAAAAGGATTAAGTACAGCGAGTTATTTATATTCTCTGGTCTCCAAATAATTCTATTACTACGATGATTTTCTCGGTCTTATTTGTGTACCAGATTAGCAACCTAATTAATTAATTAATTAATTAACGTGAAAAGAGGAGGTTTAAACCACTGTATTAAGATTTGTAAAAGTATACTTACCTTGATATGCCTTAAGGAAAAATAACTTGCGGAATGAATAACAAAACCAACAAGACAAGGAAGTCAACTAAGAAGTGAAATGTTATTACACGGAAAAAAGTTAAACGAGAGAACAAATTACAGCCAAGGTGGTTATTTGACAGACTAAGAATAGTACAGTTTTTCCAGTATATGTAAACAAAGCATATGTGAATTGGGATCTAGGAGACCCTGTGGCATTGATAAAGTCAAAGGTACAAAACAAACAAAAAATGAAATTGAAACGGGAAAAGAAGTCAACCTTGAAAAAATTAATTAAGTGCTCAATTTTTATTAATTCTTCCACAAATGAAAGACCCGGAATTTGTGAATATCGATCAAGGTGAAAATATATACCAAAGGGAACAATTTGAAATGAAATAACCGAACAAATAGAAATAAAAAATCTGTTGAGTGTAGAGTACCTACCATTACTGATTTCAATATTTTTAGAGGAATTAGTCTCAGTACAATAAAGATGAAGCAAAAATGACTAAAACAAACCACGCAAACGGTAAAGCTTTAGAAAGGCTTACCAACAACAGAATAAAAGCTATAATGCAAAAAGTACAACAAACTCGATAAACTTGGGATTTCGCTATATGTGAATTTAAGCTAAAGGTACAAACAAGCAGACGAATTGAAGCACAAAGTACCTATTTATAATCATGTGGAGGGAATGAGAATATTTTGGAGAGAAATCGAGAATTAATAGCGGCTTCCAGTGTATAAGCTAAGTTCACAATGTCTGCCATAGTAGACAATTCGATTAAATGGGGTTAAAAAATTGAGAATTAAGTAATATTTGTGACCTCGGATCATATATCAACAAAATTAACTATAAGTTGGTATCCAGTATTAGAGAGACATAAAACTGGAAAAAAAACTTTTAAAAGTTAACCTGAGAATTTCGCTAGGTATAAAATAATTAAAATCATTATAATTAGGTTAATCCGCATTCGTTTGACTAATTCAAGTGGATGGAATGACAGATTGAAGTTAGGGACCGCGGAATAATTGCTTACATTCGATCGGAAATCATTAACAATCAGGGGAACCGGAAACAACCAAGAATAGGTCTCACCAGACTGAGATGAAAACTAAAGAACAAGTTAACAGTGATTATAGACCCCCATTCACCTAAACAAAATACAGACAATTTTGGATTGTAACTGATTAAATAGAATAATGCGTACACGACATATATAGACCAAAGATTGAGTAGTGAGCTTACCCGCCGTTTCATTGGGCGGTATCCGTCGCAGTCAAGATTGGAAATACGGCGACGTCCAAATTTCACAGCCTCCATAGGCGCCAATCAGTGATTCGGAAGCGCACGGGGCCTAACAAAGGAAATTGATAATTTTGTATTAGAAGGGAAGTCATAGTGTGTCAAAATTAACACAAAATATTCTGCCACCACCACAACAGCAGTAGCGGTAGTTGCAAGCCAAATCAGCTGATTATCTTGGAAAGTTGGGGATTGGTGGTCGAGCTGACAAAGCCAACCAATCGGTGACGCCTCGTATTCCTTTCTGCCTGCAGGCACGAAGATAAATTGTACCTAACCACGTACTTATGGAGCACATGTGTTAAATAAATTCGTTGTCTTAAAATTTTACACGTATTGCAAGATTTTAACTCGATTAAGTGTGGTGACCTAACTTGTCGTCAAAAAATCATACCATGGCAATAAAATTCAAATAGTATTTAAAAACGCAGAGCATAAGGAAAAGAGTACGTAGAGATCTTCAGATAATGAGAAGCCGACTTGAGAAACCAACCTCTAAACTAAGTATTAGAAATTTATTGGCACACATGCGAATAGAGAACGCGCAAATTGGGTTAAACAAAACTGATAAAGATTTTGAAACTCAGCAAAATATAAATTACATGTGTACACTTAAGAACAGAAAATGTGGGTTTAGAGTAACATAATAATTTTGACTATATAAGTAAACACGTCCTTTTCGCGAACAAAGAGTTCGATTTGAAAATACATTTAAATTGAACTTAAGGCGTGTAATTAAATAAAATATCTTAATTTATGTAATAGAAAATACGGACATGAAGCGATCTAAATCCAATAGCAAAACAATAAGAAACCACAAATGTATTTGAAATTTAGAAATATATATTGATAATATAACACACCAGTTTCCCTCATATAAATAAACGGATTTGGCAAAAATCATATGAAAATGGGAAAAAACAATGAAATATACAAAATTTACAATATTTTGTCGTAAAACATATAGCACAGATATGTTTACGAAATCTTTTAAAAATCATAAAAGTTAGTTACGCTTATTTGGTTGGCGAAAAACAGCGAAGTAAAAGACAAAGCTTCGGCTATAGGAGTTACAAGCCAGCCGGGTGTTTGTGTACTGAGTGAAACAATCACGAATAACTGTCATTTAAATTCGATCTACATTTAAACTTGTTTTTTTATTTTTACCACACTGTTCATATGCTGATTATTTTGTTTTGTGTATATTTTGACGTCATTCACTGTTACAAAATAGGCTGTAAGTATAGTTTCATTTATCATCAAATTATTGAACATTTTCTGTTTGTACTACTTTGCAAAAGAAAGGAACTAAACAGTTTACAGCTATCCTTGTCAAAAAATAACACTTCCTTAGGACAGCTTTATTCATGGCATGTGCGTATTCATCTAAATTGAATTTTTTCTGATCAATATTATATTCACTTAACATACTATTTCTAGAGATCAATGGACTTGGTACAATGTATCGAGATTTTTTAGATTTGCCGACAGTATATTTTCGAGACGACTCTTTTATTTAGAGTTCATTACCTATTTCTTTTTTATACATATGAGGTATGATTGTTCATTAAATGTTTGCGTAATTTTCCTTTAATTTAGCCGTACTAATGTCACGACGACAGTTTCGGATATCGAATGAAAACATATTCGCGCAAAATCGCCCATGCGACCGTCTCGCTAATTCTATACTTGAAAAAGTAACTAATGCGGTTTTAAAATTCGCTTGAACTTATCCCATAATGGAAGAATGACTGCATGTTTAATTCGCCAGCTCTGTATTATTGACACTTTGAATCAGCCTCAAAGGTTCATTTATCGTAGTATCTTGCACTGCATTATCCTATTCACTCCTGATCTCTGCTGGCAGACACATTAAATTTAATAGTAAAGGGAGGAAGCAAGTGGAACATTAACTGAGTAACTTATTTTTTATTATAATAAAATGGGCATGATTGGTTAGCATGTGGATTGAAATTATTCCAAGAAGTTTATATTATGATCGCAGTACATAGTAAATTCAGCCAGCGTCTAAGCCCGTAACACAAATAACATATACTATTAACATAAACATAATCAAATTGAAATATTGAGTTTGTTGAATGAAATGCATTCTCGAAAATCCTCTTTGATTTTGCTAAAACAATTGCAAACCGTAATAACTTTTGAAATATATCTGAATTACTATCTTGGCCGAAAATGGATGTTAATATACTGTAATAATCCTATAATATCATTTTCTCTTTTCTCTGATTTTGGTTCTTTGACTATATAAATACTTTTATTTCTTTCCTTTTAGCTGCTTATTAAATCTTTAATTTAATTAATGACGCAGAAATATCCTCGTCCAACCAATAATAATACGAACTGAATTTTAAATACAATTCTTATAATCACATATTTTACAATATACAATACCATCGTTTTAAGCAGAAGAAATACCAAATATTACGTGTTTTTATTATTTGGTGAAATGTTAAATCTTAGAGAACTATCTGGAACTATTTCGAATATCAGAAGGAGAAAATATGTAATAATTAATCCCTGAACAACATGGACATTAGTGCGCTCAGGAACACTGCAGACAACTCCTTATATTTAGAATTTGGTATATTAAAATATGAAGCATGCGAAAATCATAATCACTGTGTCACTTTAAACAAAATGATTTCTCTTATCATGTCTTCCATCTATGTTTTGATATACACAATGTAAAAATACGGAAAATAATATCAAATTTAACCTCAAAATTTCCATCTGGATGGTCGAAACCAAATTTAACCCAAATAAAGATAAGACATTCTCCTACATTAATTGAAAAGTGAAAAATGTATATGCATTTCAAGCTAAGATCACCTTTCTCTTAATGTCGAATTAATAAGTAATTAAATGCCCATAAGAGCGCTTGGAAATTTGCAAACATCAAACATCAATATAGTGATAATTTTATTAACCTAATAGTGAATCCTTTGACCATAAATGAGCTTTACCAGTTACCTACGTAAGCTGATTTGAGTAAATTAAGCAAACAGATTATTTTAAATGAGAATATCAGATGTTAAGTGCTATAGTCAGCAGATGCCTATCATCGCCTAGCGATTAGAAATGATTGATTGACGATAAGATCTCCACTACAGTGTCCACAGGTGGTCCCCCTGTGTGGTTGCACATAGATACTTAAAGAGATGTCGATCATCCAGCCAAGGCACTGACAACGATACATGACTGACGTCCAACAAGGAAATGTTTTGTATATAAACCTAATTTACTATTTAATAAATTGGGGAGGCTTGCCTGCCACCTCCGAACTGATCCGGCGACTTGAGTGACTTGATTTATCCTATCTATTCGATGGATGGGGTCCGATACATCTTTCACGTTATTACATTAGGTAATCATCGAAGAGCGCGGTATAAATGATTATGAAATACCGGACCCGACATAACACTCAGGAAGCTAGCCTGAGGATTGATTCAAGATTATTGCAATTAGCAACGTTAAGCAGGACATTAGGGAGGTGTCTGGGAAGCCATCCTGTTATATTAAAATAAAAACAGGGAAAAACATACACGAACTTCCCCTCGTGTCCTATTGATACTGTTTCCTCAGGAAGATGGACAATTTTGGACTGATCGTGGGTGCTTCATTCATATCTGGTTAAAATAGAACCTGAACTCCTCATTAACATGACTTGTAATACTGAATGCTAAATATCTAGTAAAGGTATGCTTACTTCTTCGGATTTGTATTTTAATTTTTAAATGAATCTATATATAAATTAGCTTAAAGAGCGTATTGTCGGGATACAGTAAACATGTACCAAAGATACTGGTCATGGAAGATACCAAAGATACCACTCTTCTCACATATTTCGCCTCCAGATGTGTACTTCATTTAAGTATCCAAAATTTAACGATGGTTAATGAGATGAAGAGAAATGTTCCCATGAATATAGCTTTAACAACGAAACATTTTAATTTAACGATAGAGATAAGTGTTGAAATGCAAAAAAAGGTAATCGTAAAGGCTGGCGGAGTTCTTTCTTCCATGTATTGGAAAATGGAAGCTAAGCATCCTGTTCGATTCGTTGCCTCAATACGATTTTTAAATGAGTGAGGTTTTAATATATATAAATTACATAGAGATAGAATAGTCATCATTAGAAAATTGATATTAAACACACAAACGTTAACTCAACACCCCTTGACTTCTCATCAATCGAAGTTTAGTAAGTTTAGTAAGTTCAGTACTAAATGATACTCGTTCTTTAGTGAGCTCTACATAAGTCGAAGTAACTTCATGTCTAAAACAATCAGTTAATTTACCGTTTTTACCGGTTGTCAAATTGTTTTGTGAAATACACCATAATCAGAAAAAAGTGCTTGATTGAGTCCAATTTGAGTGTACTCTAGTGAGCTATGTAATGTCGTGATCATGTTAACTTTTATCATCCTTTTAATGTCTTGACCATTGAAAGAGCTAATGTATATAAAGTGGTTGACCAAACATCCAGATTAATCAATCAGTCAATAAGCTCCTGACGCCACGAACACAAATACGCTCGGGAAACAGGGAACGAATTCAGAAATTGGAATATTGAAACAGGAAGCAGTGAAGTAAGATGCAAACACTACAACCTAAATCCAAAGATCGAACTTGTGAGTTTCTTTTGCTGTCCTGACATTAATTTATACTCATACCCGATTCCCTCCCCTTATCCTATATTGGACCGATTTATTGATGCGGTGTTCAGATGCTTTCCAAAGATGGGATATATTATTTTTTTTGCTTTGGTTGTTTGAAGAAATGCGTCGCTGAATATGCGTTAAAATTTTGGATATGGAGGCAAGCAGAAATGAAGCTGAAGAAAGAAACCCAGAATTCAGAAATTCTAGTCATTTTTCCTTCCGAAGCGTTTGATTTAGAGGGGAATATTTTTTTGTCCATCTATATTTTTAATATATTTTTTAAATATTTGGGTTTATGCATTAGAATAGGTTTAACTTAATGATCTATGGTGTCATCCTAATTTGCAAGTTTTTAAAATCTTAAATTACTAAGAAAGCGGTAGACATAAACACATCGAACCATGGTTTCTGTAAAATAAAGGATAGTTATGACAATAGAAGTGAACTGATTTACATTAGTCGCAAATCTTAACTTTTGATGGCAATGCAGATTGGATAGGGACGACCTTCTAAACTTTTAACCATCATTACTATCACGTCATGGTCTTAAGAATAAATAGGCATAAATTGCAGCTCGCTCTATAAAGAAGTCTTTAATTTTCAGGACTAGATTTGTCAAATTCCCCCTTCCTTCCTACGGTAAACACAATTTTGAAACCTATACTTGCATCTTTGATAAGAACATTTACTATATGTTATTAATTGAGGAAATTATTTAGATTCACGTCACCGGACGTGGTAAGTGGAAATTACAAGTTTACAAGGTAGGATAGAATGAAACAAGACAAAACATGAATTCATATCCTGTTCAAATATTTAAATATTACGGCTCTTCATTTAAAAATTACAATTTTTTTCGATTTAATAATAATCCGTTTAGATAATGCTGATGCTAAATTCACAAATATTCTTAATTTTGTTATCACAAATTCTAATCTTTACACTATCTGTTTACTTTAACTCAAGAGGGCAAAATAGATAAATCCATAAAATATATACAAAATGGAATGATATTATTTCATTATTTCCATTAGAGGAACAGGGAAGGTGGGCTTTACACTGAATTCTATGGTAACCATGACATAAAAAATTATGATTTGGCTTAATGAGAGTTCATTACGAAATACTATCACGCAAGCCTACTTCCCATGATAGAATTTCAAATATCCTAGCAACAGATGGAATCTTATATAATGTATGATCTCTCAAGTGAAACGTCATAAGAATAAAGATGAAATAATTTGAAATATTGCACAATTTGGAGGGATCCAAAATTCGGAGCTTGATTACAGGCATAGAATGTTTTAGAGTGAATCACTGGGATGCTACCACTCTTCTTGTGACTAATACTAACCGGGTATAATTCAAGGAAATAATTTCTTGACCGTTTATTTCACAAAACAATGTATCATTTGTGAATATAACGTCTTAATATAAAGCTCATGTTCATTTGAAGTTTAATAGGTGCGGTTTTCTTGATTGAGAGTATATAAGCGTCCTGTCTAGCATGTTTATATGATGGTCTTCCCACTTTGGTACTCCATGTTTAAATCCGGTCAGCGAAAATGTTGTTAGAACGTAAACAAGTGATGTCCTTACTGCCAGATAATGGCGTGAAGTTGTCATATTGCAAACAGCAGACAGTAGACTACATTAGTGGTTTCAAAGCACGCTGTGTCATCTAATTTTTGCTACTTGCGTAGGTTTCTTTTATCTCTCCTGAACGCCATTTCCATATATATATATATATATATATATATATATATATGTTAAAGTTCAACTTCAAAGTATCAAAGAATTTTGCTTCTTTTGACTTTTGGGGTCGAGTTGCACAATATTTACCGAATAGGCAGTTCACGTTCCAAAATTCAAATTTCATGATTTGTCCCCTGGGTTGCAGCAAATGCCTGTCTACGATGTTCAGTGCTCATTAACCGGCAGTACCACATCAATTCAGTTTTTCTTCCAGTGTTTAAGGAGATAAACGATCTTACATGATATGCAGCAGTCTACCGTTTTAACATAGCAGAAATGGGATAACTAAAATTTTAAGTAGATAAAAGTGTTTACATAGATTCGGGTCTATAAATAATGAATGGATGATACACTGGACCTAATTATATCTGTTTGAGACTTTTCTCAAATGTAAGGAATGGAAGTCATTAATCGGTAAAGGATGCATCTTAGGTACACTAACAGCGATCCAATTAAGTATATGCATTTGTTCCATGTAATGAAGGATGTAGACCGGCGCCACAGGAGGAATAGCGGCGTATCATCGAGGAATAATGCGGAATATGTCAAGTTACTCATGTCGCTAGATCAGTGCGGAAGTGACTGGGAAGCCATTCCAATTTGTTGATAAATAAATTAGGGTTTACATATAAAAAGATTCCTCGTTTGACGTCAGTCATTTCTGTCTGTGTAGGTATCTATGTTCAACACACACGCCCCGCCTATGGATACTGTTGTGGAGATCTTACCGTTTCTCCGATCGTCAGATGTCGATTGCCTATAGTGATTCGGAATTTACTTTTAATCTGTTCTGAAATTCTTCAACTTTGACTTTGTCATAAAAACCCCTTATCATTAGATAATGAATATTCTCCCGCGGTGAGCAAAGAGAACCTGATAGTGTAACAAAATACTACTGGGAACTTTTATCGATCAAAACAATTTAGGTCAGCATGAAGTGTGAATTACATGCATTGGCTTCATGTGCTAAGATTATACCCGAATATCTAAGGGGTTAATGTGCACGTTAGTCAAGGTGGAGGCAACGAGTTCGACTCTCGTCGGTGCACGTTCAGTGATGGATATGACTACAAGGTCAAGATCCAATTCTGGTCAGCAAAAAATGTGGTAGAACGTCAGTTCTCACAAGGAGAACTCCTGGATACCTTCACGCGACCAGTGCTTAGAACACTTCCTTAATCATATTTTGTTGATAATGATAACCCATATATCCATAAAATTAGCACTGTATGTATTGGGCAAGCAGATGCACAGATTTAAGGGAGGGGAAACTCCAATGAAATTTTTGTCTATTCATACTGGAGAAATGTGCTTGCATTGTTTTATTGTTTTCGGTCATTAATTAATATATTCTATCAGCTTGCTTCAGAAATAGATAATGTCTTCCTTCAATAATGTTTCAATATTGAAGAGTGACAGCCTGAAAAAGGGGTGTTTACCCCGCTTTTGAACATTATTTTTATTGGATTAGAAGTATTCAGAAAAAAATGATATAATATCTGTTTATTTATAAAGATAGCATACATTATAAAATTTGAAGAATTGGATTTATAGCTATAGCTTTGAGTAATAGCTTCTGAAAAGAGCAAAGACATTGATCCATGAATTCGGGATTTGTTCTTTGTCACGAGTCTGTTCAGAACAATAAATCCTGCTGCTTTTTTATATGGTTCATTCTAATTCATGGCTTTTCAACCACGATTGTCTTTTTTAAGACTTAGAGCATTCAATAAGAACCCATTTGAATTCTGTCTATAGTTGCGCCTTTGGAACATTGATCCCGCCGGTTCCTTTACTGTATCCTGTTGACGGCTTTGGATTTTACTGTTTTCGCTCAAATTCCATTGAGGTGGGAATTGACGCTTCTAGAGACGGAAATCGATATTGTTAGCCGCTATAGCCATGACAGCCCTATTGAATCAAAGACATCTGTGGTGTAATGATCAATTTACCTTAACCATATTCCAGTTCTCTTATTGATTACATGTCCATAACTCTCAATATATCTTATTCTATGTTACAAAAGTGAAGCAGACACGTGCACGGTGCTGAATATATTATTGCAATTATAGTATTTCTAAATAGGTTTATGCAAAATAACGGACTTATCACGTACTGAGAGCTTTCTTGTGCTGGCCTTGCTTTCGTCTAAATCTCAGCAACCTTTAATTTAATGGCCATTTCACCATAGTTAAACATCGCTATGATCTTATTCTCCTTTCCATTGAAATGGCATAAAAGACTTAAGCTTGTGACTTATTTTTGCTATGCATCGAATGTTCTTGTGAACGAAGTTCTTCGTAGTGACTGAATAAAATGGCAATAAATCGTGCATTAAACACATAGAATTTTCAATTGTTTATTAGTGGAATAAAGCTTGAGTAGCACGTAGGACGAGCAGCCGAGAGGATAATGACAATGCAAGGACAGTGTACGGATGGAATACACAACAATATTTCTGGTACATAATTTGATTAAAAACCGTGATCGAAGTCGACTTGGAGCTATCAGTGCTTATTTCTAAATAACGAAATATGAGAAAAGATCGCTCCTTTAAAAGCTAAAAAGGAAGCTGAAAAAATTAACACGATCAGTGACGATAGATGTAAAATTGATGTATTTTAAATATGCTAATGAGCCTATTCCGCCAATTATCAAATCTGTTTCATAATTGACAAAACCCTTTAATTTGTATGTATAAATTAAACAAGTGTTTTCTGTGTTGTAACTATGCAACGATTCTGAAAGTTACATAGCAGTGTAACTGTGAAGACACAATAAATCATAACAAAACCCATCTTATAAGCTTACTTAAATCCATTTTTCTTCTTTTCCTAACAGAATTTTTTTATAACGTTGAAATCATAGACATCCGATGAATGAGTACATATGTCAATATAGCAATTTTGTTTGAAGAATTATGAAGATTAATAATTGTGATAACAAAATCAGTCTTCGCAAAACATATTTTAGAAACCTGTTTAATTCAATCTATTCTTTTTTATACCATAAGCCGTCCATAAAATATCAAAATTATTGCAATTTGGCGGCTCACTCAAACACGAGTTAAGAACGATTTTATTGGTCGACTGCTAGACCAATTGAAAACCACCGGTTCACATCAGAACCAATAAAGCGTGCGTCACGGCGTGGTCTCTCAATAAGCCATGGAGAAATCGAAGGAAATAGCCGATTATCTTGACGAACAAGATCCTCTGAAGGACTTCCGAAGCAATTTCCAAATCCCAACAATTGGTGAACTTAAGAAACAATCAGATGGAGAAGAATGTGATGATAATACCGAAGTCATTTACCTCTGTACAAACTCTCTCGGTCTCCCACCAAAGTCGACTAAAGAGAACTTGGAAAAAGTAATGGAATCTTGGAGGGTACTTGGAGTGCTTAGTCACACTCATGGCATCTCTCCTACTGAGGCCTCCGATATTGAACCGAAGAATATTCTTGCTGAACATATCGTTGGTGCTTTGCCTGATGAGGTTGCTGTAATGGAAAGCTTAACTTCCAACATTCACACCCTTCTAGCAGCTTTCTACAAACCTGTTGGTGAAAAGAATAAGATTTTGATAGAAAAGAATGCTTTCCCATCTGACTACTACGCTGTGGAGTCACAAATGCACATTAGAGGAGTTGACAAATCCTCCCTGATTGAAATTGATCTCTGTCCTAATGGAGATTACTTGACAAAATGGGAAATTGCCGAGGTAATTACAAAGAATGCTGACAAGCTGGCTCTGGTGTGGCTTCCCGGTGTATCCTACTTAACTGGACAAAAGTTGGATATTCCATTCATCACCCGACATGTCCATGAAGTCGCTAAATGTCCTACTGGTTTCGATCTAGCCCATTCTGTTGGGAATGTTGAAATAAAACTTCACGACTGGGATGTGGACTTTGCTGCTTGGTGTGGATACAAGTATCTCTGTGGAAGTCCAGGAGGCTGCGCAGGAATATTCGTCCATGAAAGACACCACATGAGAAATGGAGAATATGCCCCAACGGAGAAGCACACATATGGCCCAGAAGTAACAGGTTGGTGGGGTCATCGTTATTCAACTCGGTTCCAAATGACAAATATTATGGAAGTGGAAGGTGGTGCAGATTCCTATCGACGATCTTGTCCTTCCATGCTTCTGAATTCTGCGTTGACATCCTCTCTAAGAATCTTCCAAAAAGCTGGCGGAATGAAGACTCTTGTTGACAAGTCGACCAAACTGACGAATTTTTTTGTTACATTGCTTACTACTTCACCTGAGGCTAAAGAACTGGGTCTAGAATTGATTTCTCCAGCATCTCAAAATGATAGAGGATCACAAATCTCAATCAAAACTAAAGTAGATGCTGAGGAGCTCTATTCAAGATTAATCAAGCGTGGAGTTATCTGTGATACTCGAAAACCCTGCTACATTCGTCTGGCTCCATTCGCTCTCTACAATTCATTCAATGACGTTTACATAGCAGCGAACATTATTATGGAAGAAATAAAAATGCTTTCAAAATCCTGAAAGTTAGAACCCGATGTACCCTTTTAGTGCATCCTAGTAAATACTGTTACGACTCTACTATCACTTTTTTACATAAGATTTTGCGAATGTTTGTCCTACAAGATATTTTGTATGTATTGATGCTTGTAAAAGTATATTCAATTTCCTAGTAAGGTCTCACTTTTAAGATGTAATTCGGTATCCGGAAATATCAGAACTGTGCCAGTATAGAATATTTGAGTTGAAAACAATGTTATGCTCTGGAGAAGTTGGTAAGGGTTGCACTTAGAAAAGGTTTAGAAGGCTAAGGCAGTGTTTGTGATTCAGAGGTCAAAGCTTGCATCTGCGGTGGTCACGAGTTCAATAAGCATTGGCGCATAACATTTAAGACGTCATCAAATTGATGTCTATGTTGAACCAAACTTTTACTAGGGTCTTTCCGATATAATGTTAAGGACGTCTAATAATGAAAACCAAAAGCTTTCTTGAATACTTTGAGAATGTTAATCTTAGGATTAGGCTTTCGCAGAGACATTGGATGTGAAGAAGTAAGATGCTAAGAAAGTCTTTAGTGAGACCGGCCTATTATGATGGAAAAATCGACTAAGTCGGTTTTCCCTTCTGAATGCGTAAAGCTAAATCTTAGGAAAATGAAACATAACGCTGAACACTATATTCAGAGAGGAAGATAATCATCGTACATCATGAGAAAGTTCGTTGATACATAAATGTTTTGACTTCCAACAAATTCAAACGCCGTGTTCCTAAATGTTTCAAATTTTGTACAGGAAGATCTTTAACCGCCATCTATCATAATAGCATCCTAAATCCTGACACTACAAGTGATATCAATCTGTCCTGGAGAGCCTATTGTGAAAAATATATTCAATTTAGAACCGAATGGAAGATTTAAACAAATGCCTAGAAATGGCAATACTTGTTCTCTAATCTGAGCTGAGCAGTTTGAAAGAGAAAATCCTTGCTTTCAGTGATCCAATCCCATTGTAAAATATTGGACCAGCAACTGAGGTATTTGATTTCCCATTAGCTATTCTTCAGGCTACACCTCCTATCTTCTATCAGTCTTCATTACGACAACAGGAGAGAGAAGATAAGACGGTGATGAGTAGGTTTTATTGAGGACCAAGGGCCAGAAGAGGAAAAGAAATTGTGTGAATGAAATTGGATGCAGCGAACAATGCGTCTGTTTACAAATGGGGTGTTTATACAGTTCAATGGGACAGAGTAGCATATACAGATGGAATGATTCCGAGCAGTGTTGACCATGGGGAACCGACTCCTAGCAACGCCCACTCAAGTGATATAATCACACTAATTAAAATGGACCACTTGAAAACAGACGATGATTTTCCATATAGCAGCTTGTGGTTACCGTGGGGTCAAGTCCTCCAAATAACGGTCTTGAGGTCAAGGGACTCATATCCCAGGTAGAATTTATGATGCCAAAGAGAAAAATTTAACATAGAGAAAAATTTGTGAAGCTTGATCAGTACACCCCCATCTCTTCCTCAAGTTGAAGAGTGTGATGCTATGCATTCACTTTCCGACTAATGTGATATTTCTAGCATATTACGGTACTATTACTGTCAACTCACATCAAATGTATAGCTCGACCAACAATACTGGCCAAAGCTAGTCATGAGAGGAAAATCAGGATGTGGGTTTCTCATCGAAGAGTCTACAAGATGATTATTGGAAAATACTCTGTTATAGACGGTCTTAGAACATTTTCAACGGATTAGTGACAAAATTAGGGTAATGTAGATTACAGAAATTATTTCAACGTGTATATTATTTCCATGTAGATCGATAAATAATTTCTCTGTATTTCTTATATCACCATTTAATATAGAGATATATCACCCATGCTATAATGGTTCGCAGCCACTGAAGTCGCCCACTATATGGAAAGCTTATAACTTAATTCTTCGTTTGTATATAACTTTGATATAGGTGATTGAAAGGGCCTACCTGATCAGTAGCAAACAGACTTCGCTCTCATTTAGGAGCAAGAAAAGAACTCGGAAAATCTGCTAGCAAATTTTTCTCAGTGATTCAAATCTTTTAATAGGTAAGACCGAATCTTGACAATAATAGGTTATTCTTATCAGTCTTCAAGACGCTTTTAAATCAATATATATTTAACTAAAAGAAGTAGGATGACTAAAACAAATATCCGGATCGAAGTTGGATAATAAATAAAAGGCAATCTTAAAATAGTGAGTTTGGCCCAGGAGACATCGTACTCTCCTATAAAGTAGCTCTAATCCCAAGTAAGGCTAGATATCCTCTCATAGAACTAATGAGCTAATGGCTAACAGGAAATAACGGCCTTTAAAGGGTGAGAAGACCAAGAGTAAAGCTGGATAAGTGTACATTGGACAATTGTGAATGAATGGGAGAAGAGTAGGAAGAAGAACTGGAAGGAAAGAGGGAGGCGCCAGTAATGAGCGGGAACAATCAAGAATGTGAGAAACAGGCGAAGTGAAGCCTGAAAAGGCGATTGACCTATTTAGCGTCCTTTGTTCATCGATGAGCAACTGACAGTTAGAGCAGAGGTATGAGTCAGTATGGGCGAAATACACATAGACAGCAAGCTCATGAGTCAGAGTGAGCAGGTGCTGCAATCTCGAATTCTATGGAGTAAAGTGATCTCTTATCCTTTACAATGTAAAGGTCGTAAGGTTATGCATCCGCTTCTCCGACTAACACATAAATAAGCGAGTAACTATTGCTATGAGTGCACATCATCTAACCAAATTGAATAAAACAAGTCCGGAGATGGAAAGTAGTAGTAGTAGTAGTACACCAGTTTGTGAGTCTAGGATGCTATTTCTCTATTCAAGATGGATGTTAAAAATATACTCCAAGATTTACACAAGATAACGAAAGAGTAACAAATTTGGATGTAGGAGTGCCTCGTATTCTAGGATCAATAGTAACTTTCTCCGCATTCTCAAAGTTACCTCAATTATCAATATGCATATATCTTCACAAAAATAGCGGCAACTCAGTTTTCTTCAATCATTAGAGAAACTTAGTCGATTGAAACTCATGCTTCAATAAATTCTACATTAAATAGAGTGGACGCCGTAGCTAACACTTCCAAGGTCAGATTTGAAACAAAAATGAATAAAACTCATTATGCTAACACATTCCATATGTTATCAAAGAAAATTATTCAAGTGTTGTCAAAAAAGGGTAACTGGAATTCCTCATAGAATTCAAAACCCAATTCTATCGACCATCACCTATTGCTGGTACAGAAACTAATAAACTTTTCCTGTTTCAGAAAAAGTTGAACTTAGGCGAAGTACAACAACAGATATCCGATTATTAAAACTGTACTTTTAAATAACAAGTAGAGAGAAACGAGAAAATGAACCAAATATGCGGTATATGTAAACGGATTATATTACAAGGAATAAGCACAATACAAATTTGTTGCAGTAAATTGGAGATTAATAAAGTTTAAGATGTCCGGTAATCTCATCAATGGTTGTGCTTTCGGCTAAAAAATGATCAAATTCCAGAAGCAATTTCTTACCTGGTCCGATTCCTAGGACAGTAGCACTACCAGGTGCAACTTGGGTATGTCCAGCATCGTGAACAAGACAATGTGGTAATCCAGCTTTATAGGCCTTTTTTCGAAGGTCTTCTCTAAATCGGGATAACAAAACTCAAAGAGATTTTACAATGTATTATAATCTGGAGCTCGAAGAACAATCTTCATCTGTCCGAGAGACTCCCAAACTTTAACAACATCTGGGCACTTTTCCATGGCCATTTGATAACAACCAAGAGTGGCATGAGAACACTGAGCAGCAACTTTACCTTTAGTCATTCCAAGATCATTGCGAACGACTAAAACTAATTTTAGATCACTGTCGACAAAAGACTTCATTTTCATAACAGCACATTTAGATGGACATCCTTTTCGCAAATACCATCCCGCTATGAAGCCGACACCTGCAGCAACAAGGGATTGCACAAAAGGAGAGAAGTAGTCCATGTTGCGAGATACACGATACAGAGCAACGCTACTAATGGCGGCAAAACCGAAACCAAATTCAAAATAACCAATCACGTTTATCTCTTCCCATTTATGCGCCAATCACAAGCTACGACACGGATGGAACCAATAACGGTGACCGAAGAATAGCTAACAATAGGGACGCCAACCTGTGAAGAAGATAAGAAGGCCTAAACAATCAACACTCACGCCGGAAGATTGCGTGCGGGTGCTTATCGACGTTTTCTCGGTCTCTAACTCCATGATCTGAGCTACATGTTTGTATATAAAGAGCAATAAGCCTGAAATTATCTCTATGCTTCCCTTCTCCTACCATTTTACTACTAACCGTAGAAAAAGTCGCAATTGTCTACAATAAACTCCTCTGTCAACGTTCAGCTCGGATTGCAGTGTTATTTGAACTCGTTCCACACCCCATTTAAATTGACCGCTGAATACAATTCTATGGGTTTATTCTGAAGTATAATTATTTGTAAGAGAAAATATGAAAGTTATATACAAAATTGTCTGTTTACAAATTTTTTAACTCTGCTGCACTTTAGTATGACAGCTTCAGTATCATTTTATTTAAATTAATCACGGATGTTTCAGGGTCATTTGTGTCAGCGAATTATGGAGGGGCACGGTGAGGTTATACCATCTTCTGCGGTAGAGAAGTTGTTGAATAAGCGTAAATATATCCAAGAATGCAAACTAAAGATTGCACATTTTTCATCTACTTTGATGCAAGATCCCAATGAAAATGTGGGACATTTTTTTTGTTTTATTCTATTAGATTGGAAGACTTAGAGACTTGATACGGCTTTCTCATGATCCTCTTTTCATGAAAACTGCGTCGCTTCGTCAGCTTCTTGTTGTGTCTTTATGCGTTATATTCAAAGATATTCTTCCCACCTACAGAATTCGTCTTCCTACCGAAGAAGAACTCCATCAAAGAGTAGGGTTTTCATCGCAATTTTTATTTTGCTTTAGGTTAAGAAAGAGACCAAAAGGCTATGGAGGTATGAAGAAATTTTGCTGAGGCACTATGAAATCTATACCGTTCTTCTTCGGACAATCTTGAAAAGTGCGTTTATGCCTTCTAATTACTTGCTTTATAGATATTGCAAAGAAACAAATGTCGAAGAAATTGCGACTTGTTTATGATCAAGATTGGACTAAATCAGAATTCGTTAGTGCCTTAAAATGTGCCTGCATGCTTTTCGAGAACAATCCACTTTTTAATTATGCTAAGTATCTTCTCAATGCTTTTGTCCCATTCCTACAACGATCAAATTCCTCAAAAGTCCGGCTTATCATTTTCAATTGCTTGAGGAGTATTTATGCTTCTGATGTGACCGGAGAGGCAACTCTTATGGTATGTTTGGCCGTTTGTGCTTTTATTCTTCTGTTCCTTTTTAGGTTTGTCAAGCGGTACATAGAGTTGCTCGAAATGCAAAATACAGAATTCGGCCAGATTTGGCGAGGGTTATAGCCGGCATTTCGATCAAGGAAGTTTTTAATCCTGATAATGCCTCTCAAAATTCCAAAAAGGATCGGAAGCTCGTCTCTAGGAAAGAACGCAAGGTAATTTTCCAGATGTTTACCTTTATTAATCACATGCTATTCGTACTATATCTGTACGGTATCATTTATTTTGACTGGTTAACTTCCATCGTCTTACCTTAACGATATTAGTCTAATTGTTCTTCTTTCATACTTGAATTTTCTCCATTTTCTTATTCTTCCTGTTAAGGGTAAGTTTAGTTATATAATTTCTGAATCGTATTACTTATTAATCTAAAAGGACCCCGAATTAAGACATTACTATTCTAATCATGTTATTATTGTTTGTACTTCCTGAATGGATTGGAATCGTATTGTGATGTTTGGAATTAGATTCAATAGTTGTCTGAATTTTCTTCCATTTTAATAGACTATTTTTGGATTTACTTAATTTGACTTTCAAGCAACTTCAGATATAATCTGTGTTGTTTTGTATTTAGCCTCCGTTCCCTATACTACTTCTAAATTGCCATTTGGGGATACAGGTGTAGTTAGGAGCCTTTTCTTTCATGTATTAGGTGCATAGGTCTTATCTACTCTGTCGGTTCTTAAAATCACTTCTCTTCATTTTATTAGATTTATGCTCTCTCATGTCAACAGCTTTTGTTTATTTGGGAGTTGTGAAATTCGGTGGAAAGCGTATTTTAAACAGTTGAATAACTGAATTTATTTTAAGATGTGAGTATCACATTTCGATGTGCAATGTAAAAATATTTTCTCGCTTGCCAGTACGAGAAATGTAGCGAGAAGCATTTAGTTGTTTTACCGGTAGCGGTTTTTGTATTAAATCCGTTAATGTGTACGCATATTGTCAGAAGTTACGAATTGGATTTCATCTAAGCTGAATTGTCGACCGCTCTGTTTATTGGTGATTAGCTGAGTGCTTTCTGAAAGAGAGTTTCTCATTTAAGATGCTATTTCTCGCTTTGGGTTTGCCAAATATTATGGATGTTTAACTGCAAACATTTATAACTTCTCTTTTATCCCATTTCAGAAGGACAAATTGTTGGCCAAGTTCGAAAAGGATCAAGCCGAAACCAAGGCATCTAAATCACATGAAGAGAGACTCAAAATGGTTTGTTTCCATCTCTTATCCCTTCTCATACTTTCTTCTAGAACACAGAAATTTTGAAAGAGATTCTCTTTGTCTACTTTACAATCCTCAAAACAACACAAGATTCTGACCTCCTCTCTGCTGTTTTGGCTGGCCTTTCAACGTAAGTGAATGTTAATTTGACATCATAATAAATTACGATTTAGATATGCACATGTTATTAACGTAGAGTATGTCGAAAATCTCCTTCAATTAATGAGCTCTTTCGTTGAAAATCCGGTAAGTTAATAAGTCAATCACCTACTTACTAACTAATAAGTGACATGAATTCAATTCTCTTTATTATGTTCATAGAAAACGTCCTTAGAGGATGGTTTGCATGCGGTCCATACAGCATTGACAATTCTCAACAGCTCTACAGCCGCATCTGTCTTGAGGATTGATCCAACACGGTTTTCTAATCATCTTTATGCGTTGCTGGGTAGAATGGGTGGCGTCACTATGTGTTTGAACATTCCCACCAATGCAGAATCGAACAGACCTTACAGCAAACTTCTGCATTACTCTTGGGCCAGAACTCCTGCAGCTCTGGCTGCACAGACACTGACTCAGAGAGAAAAACTGTTGAAATCGTCTGGTGAAGCAGAGTAAGTGACAATTTTGACCCCTTGGTATCTATTCTGCTAAGAATTGTCTTGATAGAAACTCTTTGTAAACCTCTACTATCCGATTCATCAAAAATTAGTATAGCATATAGTCCTACTTGCAGACATCTATAAGCCCTCATACAAGGAGCGTAAAGAGCAGGATGTCTAAATTTTGAAGATGGTCTCTTAATTTTAGGCCTTTGAACTAATTAATGATAAATAAACTCGATATTTGTAGGTTCTTGGTATGGTTTTGAAATCATTCAATTATGTTAAATTATAAATCACCTTATTTCGAACTGATGTTCAGACCCGTAGATGTGAGAAGGAAGACACGATTGGATGGTCCGTGGTGGAAGTGACTGGGGAGGACAAAACTTAGAGATGAGATGGAATAGTTGTGGATGTTTGAAAACACTGAAAATGTCTTGTCGTAATAACCAGTCTCTAACTTCCAACTCTAAGGGAATTCGAACAAAAACAATCAATATCTCTAACTTTATGCGAATGTTCGTGAAAGGGAAAGCACTGCTTTTTATATCATCGGCGTGATCACTGTTGTTCAGGCTCTGTGATTAACGTGAACTTTCAGTCCGCAATTTTCGGCTATTTTAAGTCTAAAAAGACCACGATATTTGAAATTCTGCATATTAGAATGTCATCCGCAACAGTAACATCAGGTCCAATGCAAGCCTCTTCAAAGTATCTTTCCAAAGAACAGGGGCAAAAATTCTTTCGAGCTGAGAAGTGTGGTGGTAAAACCCTTAATTCCATGATTCCAATCTCCCTACTCATTCTCTAAATTCTACACTCACATCTATAACTACACATCTACTCATCTATTTTTGCACTATTTTTATGAATAATCGGATATATTATTGTAGTCTAGCCATGAGCAATGTGTTTGTCATTTACTCACTAATTTTGATGCTAATTTGGTGAATTGTCTTCATATTGACTTGTTTGACTGCTTTGTTGCATCCTGAATTTAGTAACTGAAAATGTACTTTATCTTTAGTGACAAAGGCCAGTCTCAGGCGACATCAATTCGACTGATGAGTACAACTAATATAGAGCGTTTTGTGGATGTTATTCTCTCTTGTCTGGACATGCTTCTTATTTCTCATCGTCGAGAAGTTTCCATCACTCGTGTGCTGGCCTTCGTGAAACGTCTTTCATCCCTCTCTCTAGTTGTGGTAAGTCTTTATTCTGACAGTTTATTCTATTTAATAGTAAACGGAATTTGAGTAAGTTATTATGATTAACTTCGTTGTGAGTTTATCCAAATTAGTATTTAATATTCGATTACGATGAGCAGTTATTTTCATTATTTTAGCAGATTTCGAACAAAATTATCATTTCCCTTTACAGACGTAAAGCATTTTTTTGTAATCCTCTATTACCGGAGTACTGGCTAAGTCACTTCTGATGTTCTTAACCAACCCTAGATCTAGTATATTCAGAACTGTCGAATACATAACATCGAACTGTGGTTGAAAAACAAGTAAATAATAATTTGTTTATCAAGTGGTGAATGTCTTATTAATTATTTGCTTACTTTTATAACTGATGTGTCCCGTAGTGGTCAAGATTTACATCTGTAGAGTAAGTTATGGATCATTTTTCGGATGAATTGTTAAGATTTCTGTAGCACTTACCCATGTATGTAATATTTTACTTAACATGGAGATAAACTTCACCTTACTAACTCGAATTGGATCTGAATGCAATATTTAGACTTCATCATAAAACTTGTAAAGTAAGCATCGTTGCAGAATTTCGTGTCTGAAGAAAGGAAAATGTAGAGCAATATTTTAATATATGACAGTCCTCTTATTAGATTTTATTATTAGCATTCATTTTTTATCTCGTTCTAGAGTAATACAGCCTGTTTGGCCTCGATGCTCATAAGCTTGTGGAAATTTCTCAGCCTCTTCCCCAAGTGTGAAGTGCTTTTCGACTCTGAAACAGAGATTGGAGGCGTCTACGACCCTGAGGCTCTCGACCCAGAAGTTGCACGACCTGCCAGTGCTTCTCTCTGGGAACTCCAGTTCTTGAGGAATCATGAATCCCCTTTGGTAAGTCTCAACTAACTTGCTTTTCTTATTGAGCTTTTGAGATTAAAGATTAGTGATCAGTTATTATAGCACGAAACATCCAGATTCTTGTCAATATTTACCTCACTTCGCCTCATAAAATGGTTTGTTCTGGCCTAACGTATTCATTACTCATCGTCATGTAGTTACAATTAAGAATCTTTTGCATTTATGAAAAAATCGTCGGACGCTTTAGATTTCCTGATTCATTGCTGTTCATGCAATAGTTACATTGAGGGTCCGCGTGGACTTAATTATTAGTAATTGCAAAACAGGGTAGCAGAAGGCATGATCATGAGA
Source organism: Hymenolepis diminuta (assembly GCA_900708905.1). NCBI lineage: Eukaryota > Metazoa > Platyhelminthes > Cestoda > Cyclophyllidea > Hymenolepididae > Hymenolepis > Hymenolepis diminuta. Next base: position 2,107,799 of record CAADRB010000004.1, read on the forward strand.
TTAAATGTATATTAGAAACGCTAGCGTTCAACAATTTTCACTACACAAACGATAACAGAGAACAAGACTAGGAAGTAGAAATTTGTAGTTGAGAAATGATGTGACTAGTGGGATGAGGTATAGAAAGCGACTTCTAAACCGAATTTACAGTTGATACTTAGACAGCTGTAGTTGTAACAACACCGACATCAACTTGGGGTTTGATTAGATTACATGTATAGTATTTAGAGAATGGACTTCAAAACTGATTTGTATGCACTTTGCTTGCATTTAGATTTTAGATATGAAGCTGAAAATTAGATCCAGCAAGTCTGTCTTTCTCTTTCTTTAATATTCTTATTTTGAGGGCATTTATGTTCAGTCATCCTCTTATTTACCTAATCAGCTTGCAGATATGCGCTTTATTTATGAAGTCTTGCAATTTGCAGATTTATTTTTATTTTCTGACTACGGATTTTAATTATGGTAAGATGTTTTTGTATGTGCATATTGAAGAGGACTTAAATTTACTGACCACGGATGTGGACGAGTAGGTTCGAGCCCCAAGGTCTTTAATCTCATGCTATTTTTTCCCACGAAACATTTATGCCTAAGGGTCTTTTAAGAACAGGAACAGCGCATTTAAACAGGTGGCATAAAGGAAAAAATTTATTGAGAAGTCTTATTTATATTTGTATCAGGTTGTAACAGAAGTTCTGTCCATTTTTAAATTCGAATCAAAGTGAACATTTTGTCAAAAATACATTTATTTAGTTTTCAACATAGTCACCATTTTTATTAATTACATCTTCCCATCTTGCCATAAGCTTTCCGATCCCTCCTTCACAGAATTTAGCCAATTTGGGCTCAAAAAAAGAAACTAGCTTCTTCATTTCCACCTCTTCTCTTGAAGTAAGCCCTTTTGAAGTCCCATTAAATGTTTCTGTAAGCTCCTGAAAAGTTGAAAATCGGTTGGTGCAAAAGAATATGGTGGGTGATGCATGACTTCCCAGCCAAATTCTTCGACGGGATTTTTGTTGCTCTTGAAGTGTGGCATTGTCTGGCATTGTCATGGTGCAGAATCACTCCTTTTCGATTGATCAAAGAAAGCCGTTTTCCCTGTCGTTAACTGCTTTTAAACAAGTTAGCTGCTGAAAGTCAATTTCAGATGTTATTGTTTGATTGTCACCCATTAGTTCATAATAAACAATTCCCTT
>CAADRB010000004.1:2109158-2129792 GCA_900708905.1 Hymenolepis diminuta
GGGAAGGCATTTCCCAGCCTTTGAGACCCTGCCGAGTCTTTTCATTTCCCCATATATGGTCATATGGTGGTGGCTTATGTTAAAGGTTTTGCTCAGTTCTCTAGTAGTGAAGGTTGGATTTTCATCAATGGAAACTTGCAATTGCTCGGAATTGAGTTTTTTTTGTGTATCCTGCTCTCGGTTCGTCTTTCAGGCTGAAGTCATTCTTTTTGGAACCACCTGCGGAAAACCACCTTCTGCAGGTCTTTTCATTCACAGCATCATTTCCATAAATGTCTGAGTATTTTTTGCTACTGAGATTGCCGTATTTCTTTGATGAAATTCAAACAGTAAAATACGCCTGATATGCTCTTTATTTGGAGTGTACATTAGGGCTATAAATAGTTATTAATAAGGATAATTATCATACACTCTGAAAGAAATAATACTTTATTAATTACCATAGATAAGCATACAACATTAACAAGCCAAATTGAAGTAATCGTGCCCTAAAAACAGCTCAAAAATCGGACAGAACTTTTGTTGCAACCTGATAGTTTATTACTCCTATGCCCAGTGATTGGAATTTCCAATCACTATGGATGTCTGTAAAACATACAGGATGGCAAAATTCGAGTTTCATCAGGGAGGCTCTGTCCAAAAATTAGTGTTAGTAAACGATTTTCCTAAATTAGCATACAGTTCGCATTTAAACACTGAAGGTTGTATATTCATTGGCATCATTTTGGGGTCATGTCGCATGGCTGTGGGTCATTTAAATAGGGTATCAAACATCCGAGGTCAAAAGGCAAAATTAGATAATGGTAAAGTAATATGTTAACACTCGTTAATGCTAGTTTGAAGATGAAAAGCACTTTTGCAATTATCTATTTTTGAAGACTTATTTGGTAATGACTAAATGACCTACCTCTATTGTCTTTTATTGTAAGATTATCGGAAAAATTGGAACTATTAGAATTTGATTGCCTTGCAGAATATGTCTAAGTGAAATTTCAGCGTTTTTGTGGTGATTTTATTTGTCTATTTGTTGGAAGCAACACATGACCATCAGGCAGATGATTACATGACCTTTATCATTATTTTGCTTTTTTAGATTCGGAAGATAGTCAGTGTGATATTGAAATGGGCTCGTCAGGCAGCTAAAGATGGTACAGGTCGAGCAACCAACGAGGTCCTAACAGCTCCAGACCACACCATCGAGTCTCTATCATCAATCCATCCAGCCGAACGACGAATGGTCTTCGCTCACGCCGAGGCCTCTTGTCTTTCAGATTCTGTTAGGTCAAGAGCTCCCATCTCACAGCGCACAAAGCCTCTGTCACCATGGATACGAGAGTTGATGGATCAATTTGGAGTAGCAGCACCGGGGTCACATCCTGATCAAGATGTATTTGAAGGAGGACCGATGGAAGAGGATTAAACGAGGAAGGAGATATGTGTGTATATTAAATGATTGTGTGTACTTGTGAATAAACAGACTACCTACTGTGCAATCACGACTTGTCTCGAACTTCGGTATTTTAGGAAATAGTGACTTGAAAGACTGAAAAAGAATAAATTTACCTACCACTTTCACCATTAGAGAGCTCTAAGGTATTTCGTTTTCAAGTTAAAACTTCTATAACCCGTACTTACTCTGACCCCAGGAAAATTATTTACGCAATTGGGTTGTAATTGGCTGAAGAAAATTAAACAAATCAAAGCATTCAATTGGATTTCATGCTTGTTGCGGTAGAACTCTAATAGTCAAACCACGGACCGATCGATGAATGGCAGTGTAACTCATATTACCGTGAAATGTCATGGTGATGACATGGCATGAACTTAGCACGCCAGTGGCGCTCAGTCGATATTGCACTTCCTGAAACGCCAGCCTACTAAAACATTTAGTGAAATCGTGCTATATTTCAATAATTAAAAGTAGGATTTTGTCATTACGTGAACTGAGCTAGCCTTCACGTCAATTGGTCCTTGTTCTAACGGTTCTTCCAGAGAAGAAAAATAGGTTGAACGAGTGATGATGGATGGAATTGGTTATGAGGAGTCTGGATACAAATATAGATACCCATCATCTGACTGGTAATGTTAGCCAATCAAATCTAAAGTTGCATCCGTACTTGTGGTTATTACAATGGCAGAGATTTAGTTTTTGACTATCTTTTGGGGTCATATCATATAAATATTCAGAAAGGAGCCATAAAATTCCAGATGTGGGAAACTAACTTATAACGATTTATGAAATAATTTAGTAATAGTATTTATAGCAAAGATCAAAGTTTATCTGTGATATGGTAAGGTCATAATACTGACTATGACGCTTTGCCGTCAACTCCAGTAAGGAAAGTGTTCATAAGGCTCTGCTAATACCGAAGGAAAGTATGCTGGAGCAGCTCTTACTAGAAATTCATGTTCTACCACCCCTCCTGTTAATTAGAATTAACTACATCACTGGATATGCATCGATCTTATGACTATTGACAAGACAGATATCTGTCCCCTTCTTTCTGTGTTGTTCATCTACTCAAATTCTGGCCTGAAAGATGATTGCTTAATTGCGGCTTTTAGAAAGACTTGAAGTTGGTGGGTTTCTTCAAGGGCAGCTATGTCTAGTACCACTTATTTCCGTGAATTTTGCGGTCATATTGCTTCAAATGGTCCAACAAAAATAGTTCGCAAAATTTTACCACCAAATGAAAACATGTTTTGATATTAAAGATTAGTGTATCAATTCCAGAAAATAACTTAACATAGTTTTTTTTCATCCAGCTGTGCTAAATTTCATTAAATTTTAAAATTGGGCCAAGTATAACTTTCTTTTTTATAAAAAAAGGAAGATTGATATTGCACAATTTGATTGTACAAAATTAAATTAAAAATATGAGACTTCTCATTTCTCCTCCTTCTTTTGTTCGTCTGCATACTAAAATGAGACAAAGAGAAGAAATAAATAGATCATTGGTGTACGAGTTAAAATATTATAATTATTTACACAAAATGAAATAGCTCAGTCTTTTGAAGGATAGCGTTTCTAATGAAATTGAGGCTTATCCGCGGTAAGTTGTCATCTTGATTTCGTATATCGTTTCTTCCTCTCAAATAGGAGGAATTAGAATTCATCCCTCAGTTTTTAAGCTGTTAATCGATTTTCCAACACTATGAGAATTCTGTATAGTGAGCTTTACTCCGTTTAAACTAGTCAAAATTGTAGTTTAATGAATGTCTTCCTTTCCTGTAGTTTTCCCAATATGCATATCCAACCACCAACTCTGCCTTTTTCCTACCTTGTAGAAGCTTAAAAGGGCAACAACTAAACATGTATTCTCCGGCCTTCGTCGATAAATCTTTTCTCGGTATGTTTTCTAAAACTCCTCTTGAGTATAAAGGAATCACCTCGAATCACTCTAATTAAAAACTCACAGTTTACTGGATATGTGGCGGCAAGTAATGAACCTATTTTATCTGACTTGACAGAGGTTAGCACATACTGACCGCTACGCTAAACTGAAGAGGGAATAATATTTTATAACCTTCAATTAACTCACCGCTTGTATTAGATCCATAAGTTTTTCGGGATCATTACCGACGGAAATATCGACTAGATCAATCGGGAGTTTGTACTGAGAGAAGACACCAGATCGCAGAGTCTTGTCCGTTTGCCAACGAAACTCCAGATTACTGTCATCAAGAGGAAGTTTGTCCACTTCATCAAAATCAAACAGTAATCCATCGGTAGGTGGACCGTAGACGTTGAAGTCAATCAACATCACACATTTGGAGGACTTGAACTAAAGACGTCAGGTAATAAAAAATGTATACATCTTACCTTATAGTTGACGAAAACGTCCATCACATCTAAATATCAAAAAAGAGAGCGCATTAAGAGAGAAAATAGAACGACTTACAGTTCTCAAGAGGGAACTTTTCTTTGATATTTCGATCGAAAAAATTGCAGATTACTTGTTTTATGTTGTCCTTTTCAGTCTCGATAAAACTATAGTAGGAATCGTGATGTCGTTGACAGAGGGCTATGGAGAGGAAATACATGCAGAATTAGGCTGATTTTAAAGACAGTGTTTCCGTTTAGTGATGCGATTTTCGATCAGTTATTTATTGCTAAGGGGAATATCCACAGCAATAATATGCGGACCGACAGCACACGATGACTGAAACCCCATCGCAGTGCCACTTTACTAACAGTTCTATCGTGTCTAAAGATAGAATAGAGATTGAATACGTATAACCCATAGATACAAATGCGGAACAATGTTTTGTAAATTTATTTACCAAAGAATATTAATAGATGGTCCATCTAGATGGAGATTAATCAGTGAGTCCAAAATAATGTGACTGTTAATTTGTCAAGGGGATTAATGCTATTACTCAGCTATTCATGACAAAAAAAGAAAAAAACGTCATCAAAATTCGACAGTTATTTGGAGTGACTGGCTGAAATTTCAAATAGGTATTCTAATATCATGTAATTAAAGTGGACAAAACCAATAATCTAATCTATTATGGATAGATAAGGAAGAGTACAATATAACAGTAGAGCAGTGTTCGAGACACACGACTGCAAAGTTAAATAGCAGTAAGATCAATGTCGGTGACTGTGCAACGACCTCGTGATCTTCGATTTGGAGGACATACAAACTGACCATTGTGCCATTGGTACGCACAGAAGAAAAAGAGTATTGTATTACCAGAGTAATCTTATCTTCATGATCACTAAGTCCGAATATCTTCATGATTCGACATTTATATAAACACCTACCAACTAGATGATTAGAGCGAATGAAACACCGGAATTCACCATCAGGTCTGATGGGATACCACCGACGAAGAACCAGCTTTAGGGGATATGTTGAGTCCCTTTCATTCAGGTCAGTACAGTGATAAAAACTATTTTTTAGAAAATATTATTAGCCCCAAAAGTAAACTTACGGCTTGTAGATATCATAGCCTATAAAATCAGAAGCTTTAAGAAGGACGAGCACATCACTAGCCTTGGTGCATTTGAGACTGGACCCAAAATTTATCCAGGCTACATCTTTCGGGGAACTCCAATTGAGTTTTGGGAATACCTCCCCATTGAAATCTCCAATAATCTTATTTACTTTCTCCTCAAATTCAGGAAAAGTTGTTGATTCCAATTCTCCATCCTCACCTCCATCTGACCAGGATTCCTATATTCGGAATTTATGAAAATGTTAAAAAATACTTCATCAGAATCATCCGAGAATTCATCTCGTTCAGCTACTACTGGGACGGCACTAGGATGATTTAAATCGATAAGGAACCTTACTTTTTGGGAACGACTAATGGAGCAGTCTTAATATATTCCAGCACCTCATCAGGGAGGTCCATTATAACACTAAAACGAACGTTAATTTAGTAATATTAAAGTACCTATTGATAGTGATATCCTCGAATTTGGAATACCAGGACTCAAAAGCACACGCGATAATTTCGCTTTTATTCATTAAACTATAAACAATAAAAAATACTGTTATTTAATATTTAGAGACTGTAACCAATGATGTCACGTGACTAACTAGATGTTATTCACAGTTGATACACTAAATTTCGCATCAGCCTCTTACACTTGGAGGCTGTTTGACATACAATAATTTAATGAAACATTTGTATACTTAAGCATTATAGGAGGTGGTATTTAATAAAACAACAGCGCATTTATTCTTTTTTATAAAACGGGTTTACTTTTTTAGGATAACGCAAACATCACCTTTGTTATAAATATTTTTGTTAATTTTTAATTGAAATCTGCAACAGAAATGCCTTCCTCAACATTAAGATCTTTATTTATTTATTCATAACATTTATTTTCAATATTTTTCAGTTACGTCTGAGACGTTATACTCTCAAATATTGAATATTAGTGTGATAGTTGACAGATGATTTCTACGCGGACGACGAGGTTCTTTGACTCTTCGTACAGTGATCACACCATATCTCGTGGTACCACGAGGCCTGATACTTCTTCTCGAAATGACAATGAAATCACCAATTACACTTTCTTGACAAGTAAAAGGGTCAACCAACATGATTGAAACTTTGACTTGGAAGTTAAAGTTCCCCGATATTTGTCTAATCAGTTATGGTCCGTAGCGGACAATCCGTTCGAGGTTCTATGAGATGTAACTCTAAAAAATAAAAAAACTCAATATTAAGAGACTTTTCGTTCAAACTGATAGAACCCGAAAATACCGATCATTTATCAACTGAGAAGACCCACTCCCCATCCGATAATTATCAGGCAAATATCAGAAGCAGTCACTCCCAAGATGCCAATTTTGCGAAGAATATCGTTATCATCGAGACTAGCTTATCAAAGACGTTGCTGCCAGAACTGCAACGAAAATGGCCACAAAGAAGGCTTCTACCAAGAGTCTTCTACGAGCAGTTCAATGAGGCAGAACTCGAACAATAACGGAGTGTTAACTCAGACCAGGAGTGTTTGATCTGTCGAATTGTGAAAGACATCATTCTTTAAATAGTCTTCGTGATGTTAATCTTTTTTTCTATATCTTTTAGCTCTCTAACTCCCGAACAGCAGGTGATCCCCCAATGTAGATCAACGACCCGAAAAAACAATCAAGATATTACCTCCCATGTATTGCCAAACTCGATGACATTTCTCTCGTCTCCTCATCGATCTGGCAACAAAGACGGACTGGAGATCATATCCACGAACGGGCTTACCAAATATGAGAAAATAATATTATCTCCAAACAACTCTCATATGTTTTTCAATTTAAGAGACTTACCGGATACTGGATAACGTCATGACTGACCAGAGAGTTTGTCTCGGATCCCTAAGATGGATGTCTCATATTTCGATAGAAAATGCTACAGCCAGCAGACGTCTATCATCACCCAATGATTATAAATAATTGACTGGTGATAAGATCTTCATTGCAGTGTCCACAGGCGGTCCCGCTGTTTGTTTGTGTGTTTGCACATAGATACCTAAACGGGTGTCTCTTATTACGCCAAGACTCCGACAACGAAATATGACTAACGTCCAACGAAGAAATGTTTTGTACATAAACCTAATTTAATTATAAATAAACTGAGAGGTGGCTTGTCTGCCACCTCCGAACTGGTCTGACGACATGATTGACTTGACTTATTCGATCGATGTGACCCCAATAGATCTTTCAATGTTATTACAATTAGATACCGATTTACTTTGTCTAAACTTTGTTGAAGTAATTCCATTTATGAAGCTGCGATAATTATGTATATTTATATTGACTAACTTAAATATGATCTTTGGCTTTTCCCGTAGAGGCGGCATATATATCAGCTCTGCCAAGCTCCAAAATATATTCCTATCACTACTTTTGTAAGTTAAAATTATACCACTTTTCATCAACAGTTTTTCCTTTTGACTGAGATTAGGATGTTCGAATTTAATTAGCCGTAGCAAAGTCAACTGGTATTAACACCATTCACGTCAATTTTTATTAATTTTCGAATGGTTTAATTGCCAGAAAAAATTTTTCTCAACTTTTAGTCCTTTCCTATTTACACTTACACTTTTGATACCACCAATTTTATATGTGCTGTCTATTTTTGAGTAACTATTTCAAACTTCAAATATTATTTCAAAATTGAGATTACTTAACGTGACACAAAATAGAAGTTGATAGTATGGTAGACTCTGCCTTTTGACTCGCTAGATGCCACGCATATATCAACTTTTCATTTTTTCAAGGGCACTTTTTTTGGTGAATTGCGTTGACGTGCTACGAAAAAATTCCCCAAGGTTGTCCATGTGACCGTTCTTTTTCCTTGATGTTATTAATATGAATCAATTTTCATGTCGTTAATTTAAATTCTATTGAAGGAATCCCCAAAATTTTCTCAATATTTTTGATTGGAGTATACTCATTATCGCTTTGTACTCACCTCCCTCGTGATAATTCAGAATTTACTTGTAAAGTCTGACGGCTGGCTGGTTACATGACTGACGGTGCAAGCGTTTGATTCTCACGTTCTCACTAAATCCATCTGTTTTTCCTCTGTCCTGTGTTTGTTAGTGTGCTCCTGCTCTTACACCTCTCCCTATCCCGACTTTCATTACTGTTGCACAGTATAAATTGGTTTACCCTCAACTCTTTGCTTTCTAATTTGAATACTGCGGTTGTCTGCCGTTAACTGATAGTTATTAGTCTTAATCCCAACACTATCCTTGCAAAATGGCCTGACACCAATTTTTTAATAATTTTAGTTGGAAAATTAAATTAGATTTATAAATATTTTCCCTTATCTTCCTTCTTTATGGAAGTGCTATTCCTGCTCTTCTTAATACGAATTCAGCCTCATAATCGAGCTTTCTGCCATCTCGTTTGCGATGAAAACCGTTAAGTTAAATATCTGAGCCTCTGATTCAATTCATCCTTACTAGTAATTATTAAATATAAGTCCTCCTTCATGTTCATTTCACATCAACAACCTAGATTTGCCCGACATTATCTACCAAGATAATTAGATCATTCATTAACCCAACTAAGTGGATCGATCTATATTTCAGTTTGAAAAATCAACTTGCATTTGACGTGCATGTAATTCCATTAGTCTCGAGGTCATTTACATTACCTATTTAAGATGCACTGCGTACAGTCGTTGCAACCGTAACGCCTGTGTGATCAATTTCTGAGTTTCCAAAATCGAAATGATTTGGGAATAATATAATGTAAATTTCTCATAATCATGCCAACTTTTCTCAGGTTGCTAGTATTTTGATAGAAAGTTCACTAAAGTGGTATGACTAGCCATCTAACTTAATCATCAGAGATATAAATGCGCTCATGTACTCAGGGATCCTATCCTGAAGTTTGAACCTTGGGGACCTTAGTATAGTAAATCACACCCATTATGTGCAATGTGTTAAACGACGCGGAACTTATTGAAAATACTGTTTGTTAAAAGACATAGAAAATATTACTACTGATATAGAATTTTTGATTGAATAGAGTTTGAAACCACCACTATATGCGAGTTGAAATTTTAGCTATTGATTATTTTGACAAAGTGGAAGAATGCAAGAAGGAGATTAGAAAGTACTGAATTAAACGAAACCAGGAGAAGACCCCATAAGAAAATAATAACCTTAAATTATATGCAGACTACTTAGAAGCAACTTCAGGCATTAAGACCCATACGAGTTTAGGTTAGACTGGCTTACTTAGACAGGTATACGTCAATAATAAGATTGTGCAAACAGAAGCAGAAACACTGATGAGTATAAGGAAAATGTGAAGTGGCTAGCTCATTGTTTCGCGAGTAAAAATTTCGACTTTCTTTCAGCTCTAGGGGTTGAAATAATCATTTTATAGGTTACCAAGTTGTAGGAACTAACGAAACGAAATGAGTACAAATGTACTTTTAAATGAATCGGAACAGTTATAGAAAAAGGAGTATCGACAACCTCGTCTAGATATTACAAGCAGGAGTTTGAGTCATAAGAAAATGAGGATGAAAAATCAGTGTTTTTTTCGTAAACGATGTAACTAAAGAGTAATTTTGGAAAATGGAAATGTGAGCTACGGAATCTCGTATGTTTATTTAATGGCAGCATTCACTTTGACAATTTCCATTTTACAAGAAATATATTATCCAATGTACTTTCATAAGGGAGAGAATGGGAACTCTTGTTGAACTACAAGACTCTCTGGGTCTGAGTTATTGTGATCACAGCATACATAATTGGAAATCCTACGTTGTATTACTGTTATACCTGTGACGACTTAGTTTTACATTAATTTATCTCCTCTATCCTCAATTATTTAAAATGTTTGATATGAAAAATCTAATTCCTTAAAATTAAAAGAAAAACATTAAAATTCGGTTTTTTAGACATACAGATTAATCATTAGATGGGATTTTAAAACTATTTCATCCGCAGTCTTAAGGGGTGCCAATCTGTTTGTTCTTACTATAAATTTATAATTATTATTAGTACTCCCCATAATAATACAAAGATAATCGTGTGAAGCAGCTGACATCGAACAACAGGGAGTCTAACAAATGCTGAAGGAGAAAGGTTCAAAAAAGATGCTGAGAGCAACGTCGAGGTATCAAAAGTCTAATCTCATTTGATTTTTGGGCTCGGGTTGCACAATATTTACTGAATAGGCAGTTCACTTTAAAAATTTAAGTTCCATGATTCGCTTTCTGGGTTGCAGCAAATGCTTGGATACGATGTTCACTACTTATTAGTTAATCTTACCCCTTAAATTCATATTTTCTTCCAGTGGTTGGGAAAGCAAAATGATCTTACATGATATTTCGCAGTTTACAGTCTTAAAATAGCAAGCAAGATAGCAAGATGGCCAAAAATTGTATGTTAGTAGTACTTCGTCACCATAAATAAAATTTAATCAGTCATAACCCATTCAGAAATTTAAACCTTTAACACTGAAAGCAATTTATATCCCTCAAGTTTACAAATATAAAACTTATGATACCAAATAAAAAACTGGAAAAGTGAATTAAAATTTTGCAGTTTAAGTATAAAATGCATATATTTTTCATAGAGCCAAGAATAATATAGTGAATCCTGCACCTGCTTTGATCAGAAAGGGGTAGTAAGCCAACCGTCAGACATAAGCGCGAACATACCCCGATATGTTTATTCTATGTGTGCTAATGTATACCATGTTGTCACCTATCTTGGTGATTTTGATAGTGTTTACATTTATACGTGGCAGTCGAGCACTTTTTCTCTCTATTGGCAATTATGTCAAGTCCTCAGCGAGGCCTCTCTTTATCACACAAATCCGCTTTAAAATTTTTTCCGCATGTGGCATTTCTTTAGTATTTGGTTCGTTTGAATGAAATATATCCAATCTCATATTCTGTCTCAGGTTGCTAGCCCCAAATGTGTTAAGTTAGGCGTACGCGCACAAATTATTGATTGTGATCGGGTACTCTTTTTGTCCATTTAATGCATTATTCTTGCATACCTGTTTATTTTTGACGTAAACAAAATTATCGATTGGCTATTTGATAGGCAGTTAGCCTAGTCACCACAAGCAGCAGTAAATTCGGTTATTAATGTCTAAGACCAATTTAACTTAATTAAGTAGCATATTACATTCGTTCAAAGTAAATCAGCTTCTGATTATGTGTGCTGATTAATATTTAGTCTTCGTGCCCATAGTTTGCGATTTGAACACAAACATTGAGTCAACGGGCGGGTTTATGCATCATCACCATGGCAATATGGTTGTGTATTTCACAATTTCAATGAATACACAGACTTCGAAAGTCGATTATATTTTGCTGACCAATGCTGAGATTTTTACATTTCAGAAATATTTTAGATATGAATATAGTTGGAAATCGTATGCAATATTATCTCTACGTTTGGATGAACAAAAAATAAAAAAAACTCAGAAGGGAAATTACATCCAAACTCGACATAAATTTTTTTGTGTTGTTTTGTGTTAACATTTGTGTAGTTAAAATACGAACACAAAAGAGATCTTCAATTGTCTATAATCCGAAAAATCCGTCACATTCTTTATCGAATATTCTTTAATTTCTTTTCAATATTTTAATTTAGTACTGAAGCCACATTACATTTTGTTGAACTAACATTAACTACCGCAGTAGAAAAGAAACATTTAAAACGTGTTGATTATTTTTATCCATAGCAATATACAGACACTGTACAAGCTTTAATCATAGGATAGTATCCGAACAAATGAATTAGCAAAATAGATCTAATTAAATAGATCGTAATTAAACATTGGGCATTTTCATTTCCCGTCATTATAAACACAACTTATTTCAACATTTCATTAGCAAAATAATACAAAATGCTTTTTTCTCTATCTCAGTCTTTGAATAACTCATACCTTCTCTACACCTATTAGCATCTGATTTCTCAATTTTCTGAGTACGTTCATTTATTATTACTCTTGAAGAACGAATAAAAAAATTTTTAGTAATGGTAGAGCAACAATAATAATAGGTTAATGTAATGAGGAGTTAAAAAGAAGTAAGGAACAAAGTCAAAAGCCCTAAAAGTCCTGTTTCCTGAAAATTTTCGATTGGTCAATTTTCCAATGGGCATAATTCGTCGCGTTATGTTATAATACTCCGAAGTTCAAATTTCGGATTATTTGATAAATTGATTGGTTAATCATGCTATCTAGACATATTTGTTACTTCTAATAGCCATTAGTAGCTAGTGAATTTGAGTTTCTATAATAAATAAAAAAATTTTGAATAATTCTTTAGTTACTAACGGTAAAGTTACTAATCTTACCATTTGTAATAACGTAGGCGTATTTTGACTTACATTTTCAGAAAAATATATAAAAAATATCAACGCTCCCGTCCTTATATCAGTCAGTCAATACCTTTGCATTAAAAATATTACCTTGTCATGGAAAGAGTCTAACCCCTTTAAGTAGAAAATCGTCGTCATTCCCCCGCCATTTCAGTAATCCGTATTTAATATCGCGTAAATCTTAGCCCCAATAACTTGATTACAATTAAAGAAACTACTACACAGCGTGGCGCCTGCCTCAAAAGTTTGAATGCATGTAACTAGACTTCCTTTTCTTACCTGTGGGTGACTGATTGAAGTTAATGAGGACATAACAGAACCCAATATATTGGATCTCGTTTTAAAGATATACCTATGGTGATTGGTCTTTGTGCTGCCATTCGTAATCTGTCTATACAATAACATTCTTTGTACCCAAAAAGCTTTTTATTTTCATTATCCGCAGTATTACAAGAAATTTTTACAATTTTTAACTGTGGGAAGCAACTGAAAGGCATTAAAAGAAGTACAATAAATGATAAAGACAAGGGGATCCAAAATGCACTGAGAGCGACGTCAGGATGTCAAAGGGTCCTACCTCATTTGATTTTTGAACACGGGTAGTTGACTTCCCGAAATTCAAATTTCATGATTCGTTACCTACATTGCATCAAATGCTTGTCTACGATGTTCAGTGCATACGACAGGTTTTTGAATCAAGAAGAGTTGGTCTTCCCACTTCAATCCACTTTTTCTACCAATGGTTGAGAAGGTGAAATGATCTTATATGATTTTCAGCATCTTGCAGTCTTCAGCCAGGGATTTTAAAGTATATTTAGCGGAGCTCTCTAAGCTGTCAAAATTAAGAGCTGGTATTTCTACCATTTGTTTTCAGATCTATCTTTCCTCTGAACGAGTCGTCAGGATTGAGGCGGCTGCTGGGAAGAGCATTAGTAGGTTATCACACATTACCCATGAAGATATAACAATTATCGAATGAAGAAATTTACACTTGTCTAGAAATGAAATTCAGTAATAACAAATCTGAATTATGTTCATCTCAGTTTTTAGAGGATGGATAAAATGTACACTGCCATGCCAGTACGCCTTTACGGAGACTTTACAGGTGAATAATTTTTGTAAATGTCTAATTATTAAGTGTCGAAATATATCGAGTAGAATATGAACGCTTCATCTATAGAAATTAAAATGTCAGAAAATAGATATCGAATCAATTAAAAATAATACCGACTCATGGTTCGAAATCCTCTTTGTAGTTAGACTCACTATCTAAATCATTTTGAACCGTAAAACGCCGTAAAAGATAAGATTATCAGAGCTTAATGATAGTTCATTTAAATAGCACCTTACATAGACAAATATATGAGAAAACTAGCTTTCAGGAAAAGCAACCTTGTAAAATCTTTGAAATGCAAAAGACACACATCATTTTTGTTTCTATACTATCAAATCAATCAACTCAATTGTGGTTATACTTTACTCAAACTACAATTCTGAAACTATTTTAAGAGACCAGAAGCTAAATTTTACATTTTATTTTCCAATTTAATAGTGTCTAATTGAGAAAGGAGATTTAAGTTATATGACTCCAAAAAATACAGCTAGATTCTAAGTAATTTGCTAAAAATTAACAATAATTTCTTATTTTCTTCAGAATATCTGCTAAAATTCTAGATTTTCTCCATCTGATCGAAAATTAGATAAACAGCTGATTCTACAGAATTCAAACAATCCGGCTGTTTGGAATCGATAGTTAAATCAATTCAACTTAATAAATACAAAATTTATTAGCGCTTTACAAATTTCCTGATTTTACCACATTTTGATAATTCCTTAACCTCAAATACACACTATTTTCAAAAATTAATCATCTGGTCTCTAACATAAACTAATCTACACAGAGGACGCTAGTTGCCTTGCTTGTGGATTTGAAAAGTGCGTTACAAGCGCTTGTTTATTCGAATAAATCGGTGCTAGCGAATCAGAATCATTCAGAGCACAGTGTATTATCGCAACACAGTGCAGAGAGCCAACCAACTACACGTTTCGGTCATTGTTTGGTCATGTCTTCGTTCTGTGATGTAAATCAACTCGAGTGTGGCCTTCATTCGCTGCAATTGAGCCCTGCAAGTGGTACTACTAACGGCAGCTCTTACCCAGACTGGAATAACATGAACCTAGACAGTTCTTCTATCTCTTCAAATCTAGTAGGTCGTCAGGAGAATCAGAATGCTGCAGCCCTATCTGCTGAAGAAGGTATAGCAAAATTACTCAGTCGAACTAACTACTCGATTGCAAAGGAGAACGGACAGCGTCGATATGGGCCCCCACCTAATTGGACGGGAGAAATTCCACCAAGGGGATGTGAGGTCTTTGTCGGCAAGATCCCGCGAGACTGCTTTGAGGATGAATTAATCCCCATCTTTGAAAAAATTGGGCCCATCTACATGTTTCGACTTATGATGGAACTCAGTGGGCATAATCGTGGTTATGGCTTCTGTGTCTACACAAACCGGGATGATGCAAAACGAGCAGTAGACGAACTGAACAACTATGAAATCAGAAAAGGCAAAACGATTGGAGTTTGTCTTAGTGTTGACAACTGTCGTCTCTTTGTCGGAGGCATTCCAAAGAACAAGACAAAGGAGGAGATTTTCATTGAAATGCAGAAGGTTACAGACGGAGTTAAAGATGTAATCTGCTATCCAAGTGTTGCTGACAAAACAAAGAATAGGGGGTTTGCCTTTGTAGAATACGAAAGCCACAAAGCAGCAGCTATGGCTAGAAGAAAACTTATTCCAGGAAGAATTCAACCATGGGGACAACAAATTGCTGTCGATTGGGCCGAACCTGAACGTGAAGTCAATGAGGAAATAATGTCAAAGGTATGATTATTTATTTAGCTGTTTCCTAACGAATTCAACCTGTAATTTAGGTGAAAATTCTATACGTGCGAAATTTGATGCTGAGTACAACTGAGGAACAGTTGAGAGCTAAGTTTCTGGGAGCTGGTGAAGTGGAAGACCAGGCTATTGAACGTGTCAAGAAAATCACTGACTACGCATTCATTCACTTCAAAGACAGAGAAGTTGCTCAAAAATGTCTAGAAAAGCTAAACGGTACCTCCATTATTTTAAATATTAAAATTTTGCCCTTCTGATTGCTCAGATGCGATATATTTTCTATGAATTCTAAAAAATGAAATATTAAAGTAGTCTTAAAAAGCATATCTTAAACCATATTTGTTAAAAATGTATTAATTTTCGTATTTTTGTTTACTCTAAACATACTCAAAATGCTCGAAAGTAAACACAAAACATGGTATGGTCAATCAGCTGTTTGTTTGTATATAATGGAAAATCGATAGTCATTATAATTATAAATCAGCTGTTTAGCGGCAAGATTTGCACTTTGAATAGTGCTTTTGCTTATTTTAATGCTAAGCTGCGATTGGGCAAATATCCCACGCATTTTGGCGAACCAATAATGTGGTAGGCACACAAGGGGGTAAAAAGATTTCCCAGCCAATCAGATTTCAAAGACGGTTAGGGTAAATATTCACAGTGTTCTTTTCTTCTGAATAGGAGCCGTTATTGACGGTTCTACGGTTGAAGTGACATGGGCAAAGCCTGCTGATAAGGGCGAACAAGTTCGCTCCCAGTCTGCTCGATCTGGAAAACAAATGATGGATTGGAATCTTAACGGGGATCTTTCAAGCCCTGCCAACTATTTTTTGGACCCAACCGCAGCTCTTTTAACTGGACTCAACCCTCTTATGCTTTCTGGTTCTACAGGGTAAAAATTTTGCTAAATACCTACCATTTTAAACACTCTTTTTGAAGGTAGAATAATCTCGTTCTTTATAGATGTACCAGAGGAACTTCCACAAGATTAGGCCGTAGAAATGCAGCTGGAGGAAGAAGTGCGGCTGCTCAAAGAGAAAGAAAGCATCCAGTGGAGGTAAATCCTTATTCTTTTTTACTCATCTGATTACAAATTATAAATTTAAGAATTTCGCAACTATTATTCACTTTAATGTAGTCTATATAGCAGTGACTTAACTAAATGTATTTTTTATCGTGTTGACAAGTTACAATTTCTGGAGCTATCCTGCCGTAAGTTTGTTTAATCAATTGCAAAATTCAAATTTGTTAATTAAATAATGAAAAAGAGACATCAGATTGACCACAAGACGTGGATAAGATTTCAGCTACTAATTATCTATGTGATATATTTATTAAATATCAATACGCTTTCGTCATTACGGTGACTGATTACAACTCCTATTTGCTCTTCTATGTCAAAAATTATTGATTAAACAATTAGCAATGACCGGATAGTACATTTTGCGTTTTTTACAACACAACTTAATCTATCATTAGTGCACTTCAAAGCTGAACCATCGGAACACGGAGTCGATTGACAAGTGATGGATTAAGATATTGATTTTTTATTCTGATCCCACGAAGAATATTGATTTTATATTCTTCTGATTATTGAATCGGATGTTTATTCTTTCTAATTAATCTTCTTAATCTCCCTCGTTTCTAACAGAAACTCCAACAACACCAATCAAACCCCATTATATACCAAGAGGTTTGTTTTAATTATCTTTGATTTGATTGTTTTGCATATTTGAATTGCTTGCACGTCAATTATGTGAATGTTTTTCCAATTCTCCTCATTAATGAATCTATGAATTTTTTCGACTTCGTAGATTATGGAGGACTTCTGCCAGCGCAATGGATTGGAACCACCGGTTTATATGACCCTTCCAGTAGATATTGTCGATTATACAACTGGTGGCAAGGTCCAACTTTTCATTGGCCAGGTACTAATCCAAATTCCGCTATTCTGAATGCCGAGAATCGATTTAGAAGCATCTTTCAATCACTATCATTATTTTTCAGGTCATTATTTCCAGCCTTCGGTTGCATTACATTACTCCGAGGTACTACAATACTGCGGAGGAGGCAAAAGTAGGGGCTGCTGAAACCGCCGTCTACAATTTGCACTACAACCAACTTCAACTCGCTATGGCTGACTGTAAGTAGAGATTCTATAATATGACACAACAAGATTGTAGTCAGGAAAATTTCCAAGTACTCATTCTGAGGCATGTAAAGAAAAACTGATTTATCTAATGGGAAACTCTCATATGACCTTATTGTAGATCCCTTTAGTTTTTTAATCAGCTAGAGTATTTTTGCCTTATTATTGAAATTATAATTTAGAGATAGGCTTTCTGAGGAATTTATGACTGGTTGAAACTCACTCTTATGAAACGGATGTGAGCTGGTTATATTATTTGACTGTACGGAAGGTGTATGGGTTGCCGCACAATTAAGCTTCCTTAAAATAAGAAAAGAAAAATTATTAAAGTTTTCATTTACAATGACTCATAAGGTTTAGACCACAATTGTTTAAATACCTCTAATTTACTTTGATTAACTAAAATCTTAATTTTTCGCAAACTTTCACCATAATGAATTGAAATAAGATACCCTAGAAATTATTTGACTGAAATGTTACCAAACAGTCAATTCTTTAAGGTTAACAGTAAATAAATTAACTGAATAAGTTGTCTGATAATAACTTATCTTAGAGGTATATCGTTATCTCTTAAGTTTACTATACCGTATAGATCTAATCCCTTATCAAATTAAATGGTTTGTTGACTGCAGCATCAACTCGTATACAACCCTAAAAAACGCACTATTTTGTTTTCTGTAAAATCTAAAGCGGTAAACTCTTCTTAACCATTATTAAGGAGATATATTTTTGGTAAAAAGGTATTATGATTTTATCTTGGGATCATCTCTTTAACCGTTGATAATTATAATTCTTATCTCAGCGTTTGGATTTGATCCAAATAGCTTGAATCATTTGTAGGACTGAAAGAGGTCCCGGTGTTTCACAATAAAGAAGTAGAAAGTTTATTTAGATATTATTTTTTGCATTACAACCGTGTTCTAATTGAGGAAATGATAATTTTGTCGTCAGAACGTCCCTTCATAGTCTGCTTGTGTTGGTCAAATTTGTCTAAGGTCAGTTAATTGGATATAAACAGCTCCAATCACTAGATTACTTTGAGGGGAAAGAGATTTTGCTGATTAGTGAGATATCAATTAAATATTGCTTTTTGCAATACCAGATAACATTAACTTGCGCAGGAGGAAATTCAGTAAACTATAATGGCACTAGCAACCACAGTCAATATTATGAGTGACTGAATACATTAGTATGGAGGCCAGTATGTGATATGTTGGCTAGTAAGCTCATGAACCTTGCTAATTTGCATATTCCTATGATTATCACAAAGCCGACTTCTGGTTATACCAAAGAAAGAGAAAACACGTTTCTAGAAATTTTGGTTACAAAATAATAACTGCACGCGGTTACAATTTTGATCTTGATTGATATTGATCTATCACAGGTTGTCATATATGTTGTTGCGGAAGTGTCGATGAACCGAAATTTCTAAATGGTGTTCACAAGGACTTAATTCCCCTTATTCCTCAGTGTGATAATAGTGAAATGTCACCAAATTCGCTGTGGTATAACGGGAACCAATTCGATTTCAACCCTAACATAAATGAGATTTCAACATTCACCCCTCTTCCCCAAACTTATGAATTCTGTGGAACACTTCCCGATGAAGTATTACAATACCCAGAATGTTGCTTGCCAGCTTTTCGTAAGACAATGTTCTATTGAGTTGATCGTTGCAATTTTGGTTTCAGCTGTTTGATTTCTTTCATTCTAATATCTGAATAATCATCATAATATTTTTGTTAATTTTTAGTAAACGGTACACTACCGACAACAACTAATGCCGGAGGGATGTCTCAGAATGCTACTACAGCTTCATTACTTCCCATGGTATTTCCACAGGCGATGTCAAACCGAAACCTTCCCTTCTCACCTCTGCCATGTCAATCAGGACTTTATCCGACATCCCCAGGGTCTCTAACCCCCATTTTGCCGATCTCAACTTACGACAGCGGTCTTCCACTTCAGAACTTACAGATGCAAAGTCAACTTCTTGACTTTCAGTCTTCTTTGATCTCAAATCCTCTGCTGTCTTGTGGAGGTATGATACCAGCTGGAGCCTTGATGGTTGATCCGAATTCAATTAATACACCAACAAACGCTACAAATGGAGAGGTTATCACGGACTTCAAACAGAAATCTCTAGTTAATCAGGCGAATAACGGTCAGGGCGGATCAGTCAATTTTCTTCCAACATTGATACCAGATTTGACAACTCCTTCAACTCAGCCGACTACTATTTCTGCAGGAGGATCCCTAAACTTCAGATTACCTGATCCTCTACTCAGCACATCTCAAATGAATCTTAATGGTTTGCCTGTTTCTTCAACAGGAAACTCATCTTCAATCACTCCTCCCTCAATACTGAATTCCCTTAACAACAGTACATCCACCTAAACCTCTGGCCCTTGACTAGTTTTACGTCATCGTATTTTTGGAAAATCAACATTCATAGTTTACTTGTTATGCCTGTTCTCTTTCATGGTAGTTTTTTGTCGTTTCTTTCTTCCCCTAAAACACACCTTTTGCCCAGGAATCCATGTATTCGCGTTCACATGTTACTATGGTGATCGCGCTCATTTGTGCGGATCAGATCTCTCCTAAACAAAGAGCTCCATTTCTCTTCACTTTTTGCGTCCTAACTAAAATATGCTAATAGTGTAAATTTGTGAATTACACCTTCAGAAAAAACAGGCACTAGCAGTTTTGATATCTTTCTGGTTTGCCATTTTCTTTTTCTGTGCTTAACTTTTGACGTTGAATAACTTTTTTGTCTGCTACAACTTAAATACAAACATTATATCTTAATTTCTTTATTTTTCACCTGATAAAATACGGTTTGGGAGTTTTACAGTACGAATATGAACTTCAAATTCTTAGGAGTTTCACCACAATAAAAGTTAGAAAAAGTTTGATTAATATACGTATTTTACTGTAGCTCATAGAGCTTTTGTCTTTACGACGTAGTGTTTGACAAAGTAACTAATCCTAGCATAAAACAGATTCATAACGCAAACTCATGAAAATGCAATTGCACGTTTCGCTTTGCACTTGGGTGCGTCCGAATGTGTATCAAATTCCCATTCTTTGCTTAATAGACGCCCTCTTGAAATCCCATGAAAATTCCGCCGTAATTCATCAACATTTGTAAATATGTTTGAGCAGTGGGATTATTCACTTATTCTCTGTCGATGGATCCCATTTAATAAATTATTTTAATGAGTATAGATCTCCATGGAAACTCTTTTGGAAGTACT
>CAADRB010000004.1:2130049-2193865 GCA_900708905.1 Hymenolepis diminuta
GGGAGGCTGGCAAGTTCATCACTAGCCGTAGTTATGATGATGAGGTCTTGAATTCGCGTTACCAGCACCCCCACTAACACTATGTCCTTAACTCACACTGTAAACAAACGACAATTTATAATAATTGTGCGCGCATCGGCGAGGTGCATCCAATTATCGATTGATAACAGGAATTTGTGATTAAAACTATGACTTAGGTATTTAGGTGAATAGGCGAAATTTTGACGTGTGTATGTTTCGCTCAATTTCGTGGAATTTTTCGTTACTTTAAAGTGTAATTCACCCTGTGCAAATGTTCAAAGTCCAACTAATCAAACGCTGTGTATGCACGCAAAAGTTTGGCTCGGCTCTGCTCTACTGTGTGTGCGAGTTAGCTGGGCTTAAGTTATGCGTGTGGTGCAAAATGTAAATTATTTTTTTCCGGTACTCCTGGTTAACCAAATCGACATTAAGTTGCGATCGCTTTTAGGCACTGAAACGTTTCTGAAAAAACTGCAACAAAAACGGGTAAGTGGGGTTTTTATCACGACCTTAAGATAATAAGCAAAATATTAGCATTACCAACTAGGTAATTGAGTAGAAGGATTAAATTATAGGTGTTTTGAGCATTATTTTGTAGTGTCATGAAAATCAGCTTTTTCTTTTAATGTCTGTTCAGTTAAGTCTACTAAAATGATAAAATAAAAATCTAAACTCAATTTGTGCATGAAAATTACGTTATAGATAATTGGCTTTCCGCAACCTTTCGTTTGGTCAGCATTAAATAGTGCAATTTGACATTCTTTTCGTTAGAATTTTGCCGATACTTATCCTTCCGGAAACTTTTGATTTTGCGGACGGGCTTGTTGATCGCAATGCCATTAGAACATAAATGCGACTATTGAACTTTTCTTTTTCACTGGTACCCCCTTAAATCTGATATTGAATTCAGTAATATCCAAAAAAGCTATTTAAGTATGTAAATAAATTATTGTTTAAACATCAATAGTCATATTTCAATTTTTCATGCTTATTACCACCTGAATCAAGATGTGTATACATGTGAAAAATGGATATCAGGAATCATCCTGTCAAACCATCGAACAAATTTACAATTGATTCAGGTCAATAGACATGACTCACTGTAATGCATTGTTTCGAGAAGTAAAAAAGCTTTACCTTTCATTTGGTATCCAAGTTTTCCTCACATTCTTATCGTTGAGAAGGCGGATAAGGACCTGAGAGGAGGAATGTGAATGAATAAAACTATTTGGAATGATTTTATCTCTCATAGCAACCTTTTGTTAAAAGATAAATTAAATTTTTAGAGGTGTTAGAAGTTAGTGAATCTGAATTAACTGTAGCTGTGTTAGTATTTCACTGGTAGCCAAGTTATATCACTGGATGAGAAGCTTGAACGAAACATCGCAAAACATTTACTTCCGATCACATAATATATTTTCCTTAAAAAAATGCAATAATAAAATGCATTTTTATTTTTAACATCTATAAGATATATTTAAAAATCATCGAGGTTATTGTATTATTTAATTTTTTATAATGTAAACTAAAAAACGGTATACTAAATTCTAATTTTCGGTGAATTAATCGTGTTTATATGAGTCAGGATAATGCCGCTTATTTGAAATAGTTTTTATTGAAATATGAACTTGAATATGAATGTGCAAGCAATGCAGAACATGATGGGAAAAGAAAGCGCTGAGAAAACAGCTAGATCAATATTTGTTGGAAATATACCATACGAAGCGACTGAAGATAAGCTGATAGAATTGTTTTCACAGGCTGGTCCTGTTGTCAGTTTCCGTTTAGTATATGATAGAGAATCTGGCAAACCAAAGGGCTATGGTTTTTGCGAATATGCAAATGCTGCTATAGCTTCTAGTGCCTTGCGAAATCTTCATAGTATTGAGTTTAATGGCAGACCACTAAGGGTTGGGGCCGCTGCTGGTGAACAAAACTCAGCTGAAATCGCCTTAGCGAACCCTTTTGTCGGTCCACCTGTTGAGCAACCTTATGGGGACCGTTGCGACCCATCAGAAGCCCCAGAAATAATCAGTCGTGCCGTTGCAAGTCTTCCTCCAGAACAAATGTACAATCTTATGGTTCAAATGAAACTTTGCATTCAGAATAATCCAAACGAAGCGCGCACTATGCTTCTTCACAATCCACAACTTGCTTACGCTTTGCTGCAGGTAGAATTGGTTTATTCTGTCGAATTATGCCAACTTATTGACTCCATGACTTCGAATTTTACTCTTCAATAGGCTCAAGTTGTTATGAAGATTGTTGACCCTAAGGTTGCTATAGCAATGCTGAATCGTACTCATGAGCAGATTCCACCCCTTAAACCAGATGTCAATGCCTCTAGTTCTTCTGAGGCAGCGGTCACTAATGTCGAACCTCCTAGGGCTCATCAGTCTTTCCCAATCAATGGCGGACCTTTCCCGAATCAGCCGCCTTCATACCCTCCAGAACAAGCTGGTAAGCATTTTTGAATTCTTATCATTTTTATTTGAAGGAATAAATCACGAGTGTTTTCAAGTAATTCAGCTTTTTAGTTTAACCGGGATCAGCTATCGTTTTATTAGTTGATTTACTGTTCGCACAATATACTATGTGCATCTTGGTATGATTAGGAATAAGGACTTCAATACTCTTTTTCTGATGATCATTTCTTTCCAAATTTCTTAAGAAAGGTGTGATTTTATCTCTCATGGCGTTATCTTTAATGTTAAACTGATCAATATTATAGTGTTCTTCGCCTTTTATCAGTATTTTAGCAACATGACTTGATTCTCTTATTATTAGCCTAAGGATTTTTGCAACAAATTTATTTATAGTCTGAAATCTGAGTGCGTGGCTTACATTTGGAAAAAGGAGAAGAAAATCCTGTCGTTGGCTTTTTAGTATTCTCTTGTTTATTATTTAACTTAGATTCGAGAGTATCCATCAACATTCTTCAGAATTGAATATGCTTTTCAAAAGCTTATGTCAGGACCGGGGATAGGTGACGATTTACTAATTAATGCCTTTTATGGGATTTGAAGTAGTCAGAAATAGAATACTGAGCGTTAGATTTTGTTGCATTTATAGAACTGTGGTCTCCTAGATTTATCGTAAGACCGAGAGTGCTACTAAGCCTGATTCATTTTGGATTTGGATTTGGAATATAGCAGCAATTGACAGTATGCGGACGGGGACACTAAGATAGCTAGAAGGTGGCGAGCCACTAGTTTACTAAAGCGGTAGACAGCTGAGGTATAGGTTATAATTGGGACATGATGTCATTGCATAAGCTGTCCAATCCGTAACTAGTGGCAACATAAGATTTTATATGGGTATTGTTTTCTGCGAACATTCGCGTAAAATTTGCAGCACTGTATTGGGCAGTTTCCTCTAAAGCTAGGTTTCGCAGTTTCGAAACATATTGGAGTTTTTTTAGTGTTCCTTTCTGCAACAACTGATTTCACTCATGCGCTCCTCCTCAATGCTGATTACTTTTAATTTATTGTTAAATGTTGTTTTAATAATAAAATTTTACTATTGACCGATTAATTAAATAATTTGCTTTCATCTCATTCAGAAAAACTTCGTTTTACGTATTTAGTATTGTAGTTGAAAGTTTTGTGCTATTATCTACATATATGGTACAGCTTTCGATATACTCACTTGTGTAGTCAGAAGTCGCTAATCCGATGCTACCGCCCTGCCCAAGATGAGTTTTGGAAAATGCTTTACTGAGTTTGTAATAGTTGTATAGTTCTTCGGGGCAGGCGTCTAATGAAGCTTAATGTTGAAAGCAATATTCCTTCAATGGGATGCGAATTCATCCCATTGTTATCTTTTTAGTTTCAAAGCTAATGTCAAAGCTGAAGATCTCGCCTTATATCAAATAAATGATCTGCAGCTACGAAACGGTGTTTTACTGCCACCAAATCTTTATACTTTTGCAATTTGAGGTTTAAATTTTCTTATGATGTTCAACAATTAAGAGATAATCTAAAATTTGACTATTAACTATAGCGGATTGCAGACCTCAGATAGATGTCCCATAGAAACTATTCATGAACCAGAATTAATCGCTCAAGTGTCTTGAAGTTTTAAAGAACCAAAGAACCAAATCATGGTACTCTCCCCCCACTTGGTAAATGCAATTTAGAGAGTTTTGTAAAGTATGCCTCTTCTATGCTGCTGCAGTGCTGGCAAATTTAGTCCTGCTTCTGTGATATATCTGTCCACTAAATGTCGCTAGGCTATGGTTGGTTCATCCTCGGATAGAGAGCTAAGACAGAAATGTTTTCTGTACAACAATTCTGTACTTTTGAGGTTCGTTTGTAACTTACCCCTTCTTCATTCAATGATATTAATTGTAATATAGTTTAGACGAAAAAAATCTACATCGTATTAGTTTATCTTGAGCTTTAAATAGCCTTGTTTATTTCTTCCATTTACCAGGTGGACATGGGATGTACCCCCCGCCGGGAGGTTTTCAACAACCACTGCCCAATCAAATGTCAGGAGGCCCAGGGGGTTACCCTCACATGCCACCTCCACCACACCCTGGAGGACCCTTCTCGCAGCAACCGCCTCCACCTCAGCAACAACCCTCTATGGGTAGTGGAATGCCCGCTTCTCTGGATCAGGTACGGTCATTTCTCCTCCCCCCTCGATCCTCCTTGTTTATTAAATTGTATATGGGCTAGCCTCGCGTTATTGAAAAAAACTCAAGCTTTCAGGTAAAATCTCACTGGAACGGTTTAGAAGGATGTACTAATAGCTAGGTGCATAATCTTTGCACATGAGATAGAGAAGAGAGAGGTCACTGGTTGAAGAGCTTTATTGTGTACGGAGGGAAAGGGAGAGTATGCTTAGAGGGGTGAAAGGGAGACTGTATGCGTACGGGGCTCTTTCTATAGGAGACAAATGTATTTTTAAGTAAAACAGCCAGTGTGAACATTATGGTGTATGGGTAGAGACTTGAGGACGGTGACGGTCCTAACATGCTTTGGAGAATTCTTAGGTCGAATCGGTTGACTGAATGGACTAGTTCGTGGCTGTTCCGGATAATTTGAGTATGAAGGAAGAATATCTATAAATTGGAGAATTAGGGAACCACTGAAGTTGGTCTGGGATCACTAAATGCAAAACTACAAAGAGTAAAAGGTAAACAAAGGATGGTGCTTTAATGAGATTTATCGGAAAGAGATAGAGGCTTAAAAAAACAGAGGAGCTGGCTGAAGAAGGGAGCCAATTAGTTGTGTGGTAGAAATGGGCAACATTGGTGTTGAATATACGTAGATAAGGAGTCAGTTAAGACAGTTAGTATTCAGCTCAGAAGATAGCAGTAAAGAAATGGGGAATAAAAAAGTTGAACAGGGATGAGACGTGCCGATAAGACAAGTTTCTAGTTAGGACATTACTATAATCGTTTATGAAATTGATTGGAAGCCACTGTACGTGCAATATAAGCTGTCACTGAATGTGTTGTCAAGATGCGTTTCTGTTTTTCATAGTCATTTGGCCTTAACAGAAAGTATAAAGATGTTAGAAAAATAGGAACTCTTAGGTAATCGATCAGTTGGATTGCTTATTCTCTTCTTAATAACCATCTATCCTGGTTTGTTAAAGGTTTATTGAATATTTCACCGTTCATCTACATGCTTTGTACACGTAATACTGTGTACTATTGGCGAGAAAATGTGACATTTTCTGTCATCTACTTGTGTTGCTTAAAATAAACAATACGAATTTTCCACAGCCTTGGTTTGATATGCTCCTCTTTATAAAAGCATAATAAGTGAATACCGACTTGTTTTGATTGTATGGCTCGACTGTTTGGAGGCCAAAGCAGTCAAGAAAAGGGCACACGTATACCAATCTAATAGACCGATTCACACCCAGCGAACTATTTGACTTATCTTATTGGTTAATAGAGAATGGATTACCAGACTACGAATTTCTTTTCAGAGAAGATCCGGGATAATTTTATACCTAAGACGATTGTTATACAACCCGTTCTAACGATCTTATAAATTTGAAAATTTGTCGTTTGCAAAATTGAATCATTTTTGACAAAATATTTCTGAGTTCTTCTTATTTTATATAGTGTGAAGCTTTGATGTATCAACCGGGAACAATTGAATTACCGGGCATTATGGTAATCTGTTAATGGCAACTTTTTTCACTGCTAGCTCTTAAAGTATAAACCAAAGGGTAAATTTGCTTCTTGATACATGCTCTTGTAAATGGATATATTGGAGAATGAATGTGAAGTTTCCTCTTTAAAGAATTTCCTATAATAGTCAATTTATTAAAAGATCGTAAGAAGGATACGAATTAGACAGTAGAATACATAGCTTTCAGATGTAGTACATTGAAAAGAGAGCTCTACGAGGCATTATGTTTACCTTTTCTGTATTTTTGGCATTCTTTTCCAGATTTGATTTAGCTCTGAAGGTTATATGCATGAAAATGTGCTCTTCATTTTGTTGAACGGCCTTTTCTTTGGAATGTTTATTTGAAAGTACGCAGTCGGCAGTTCAAAAAATAGGCTTGTTTTATCTGACAAGAAGAATTTCCAGGTTAACAGAATTCACAACCGTTCGAGTAGTAATCAGTTCGATTTCCTGTGCAAAATTTAGTTACTTCGCTGCCATAGCAGTAACATAAATGGCTACAGACTTAGAGGTAATAGATCACATTAATCATACTGATTGCAGAATGACTGGTCTCATCAGAGAGACTCCAAGATGCTTTATCAAGATTAGTATTCTCTTCAACGGACCTAGGACTTGTCACTTATAATAAGTGCTTTAATAATTTCAATATAGCATCGGTTTAATTTCAGTTTTTTTCGTCTTTAAATAGTTTATCTTTTGCCATAATTGTTTCTCTTTTACCTTAAGAATAATCGGGGATCTTCAATTCCACCAATGACCTTTTTGAATAGGAATTTATATTGCTTCATTTCTTTAATGTAATGTTCTGATGTTTAAACTCAAATAAATAGGTTCTTATACATGAATATATGCGAGGAGCCCACCTGTTAAAGGAATAAATCAAGCTGATGGCATTAATATTATTATAATAGGATATTATTAGTACTTTTGAGAATCGGCAACTCTGGAGAAGATGCGTTGTGATGTCCATGAAATGCCATAAATGGATTTTTTTAGAAATTAAGCAGAACTCTTTTAAGAACAAGTTGAAACTATTCAGGGTTGGCAGTTAAAGGAGACGTGACCTTGTTTTTCATGTCAGTAAAAATATTTTCAATAGTATATCATGCTTTGTAGTAACCGCTTAATGATAGGTAAGAGCAGTTTATATATTAATGTAATTTGAAATCTATTTATGCCATTGGATAGAGTTTTTCTAGAGAAGATTAAATCAGTCATTGATGGATACTGGACTTCATGTAAGATGGGGGAATATGATCGGTTGCACAACTAACCGATTAATGAATGATGGTTAACCTCGTCACGCCGTAACCTGCCATGATTATGGCGTGGAGGTGACAGGACAATGGTGTGACAACGATATTGCATTTTCGGTGTAAGACAAAACATTATTTCGCTTTTTTATCATGCCCGATCAGTAGCATGTCCACCGTTAAAGCTCTTTTTCCCTTATCATATGATTGATGGCTAATAATTGGCTCCTTTTCCTCCTTTCAGATAAACCCAACAATTGCAGCGGCCTTGATGTCTGGTGGGGCGAATTTGGCCAACTTGCCTCAGCATGAACAGGAGAAAGTGAACCTACTCCGACAGGCACTTTCTCTGCCCGAGGAGTCACTGGCAATGCTTCCCGAAGATGAGCAACGCGGCATTCGTATTCTGAAGGAGAGTCTGCGCCGCAGGGGAAACTTCTAGAACAAGATAGAGCTGATTTTGTAATTGACGGTTCTAAATGTGGCTTTTATCAATGCCATTGGTGCGTGTTGAAATAAAATTCGTTTGTGATTGTGTAATAATGATTTTTAAGTTAGTTGGATTCTGGGTTGAACGCCTCTTAAATCATTATACTTAATATTAGTTTTTAATCTCCCTTAACAGAATAGTGTAGTATTTTTATCAAAAGGGCGAATTGGTTAAGGGACGTAATGGCTTCAGTGTAATAATTTGTAATCTTCGATTGCGAAAAGTGAAGATTCCTCTAGAATCAGATTATAATCGGTGTCTCCCTGAACGCTGTTTGAAGATTAATATTGTAGGCGGTTTTGAAGAAAATCGCATTAAGTGGTGGTTTCTCATGGGTCTATACATGTGAGAATTCCAGTTTTAATTTGTTTGATGGCAAAGAGTTGCAGATATCCGAGTGTTTAAAAGACTGGGCCAGTTTTGAAGCAGCTGAACGGTTGATTAGTGTAGGCTAAGATTTAAGAAGGGAATAATAAGTCCGGAAAAACAAATGCTCCTTAAATAAAGATCATGGTACAGTTATTTCGGCTTCGAAAAGTTCAAATAAGCACAAAATTATTTTTACCCTAATTTTATGGAGAATCCATGATGATTTTGTGACTCAATCGTTAACAAAATGTAGAACTTCTCTTGAGCGTTTGCTACGTTGACAACAATTTTCTGTGGCATTTAATAGTGATCAGAGCTTGCTTTCACAAAGTAGAAAACACCCTCTCTACTGATAGATAAAAAAGTAGCACGAATTTTAGTGTTGCTTATTAATAACCATAAAAGCATAAGTAGTTACTGAAACCTGTAATAGGGTTGCTGTAAGTCTTCCATTTATGTAGTACATTGGCAAATAAAAAGCGAAAATTTTGCTATTTTAAAATAGTTTTAGTGATCTGTAGCTGCATTAGATTAGTTTATTCTACAAATTGCCATGTTCGGTTACCAGCATCAAACCCCTGTTGACTAAACGTGCTCCTTTTGTATCGTAACTGAATTATCTAAGATGCGCATTATTACTCGTACGCATCAAGTTTTCGTGCACAGGGAAGACAGATGATGTCGGGTAGAGAATTAGACCTCGTTGTACCTAGACGGTACTATAAGTCTGCTTAACTTCTCCCCTATCGCCTAATGTATCATGAAGTTCATTTATACGCATAAAATCGATTTTGTGCTTCCTCCGGCTCGTATCTTAGTGAATTTATTGATTATTTTTATTAAGTTCACATTACTTCAAATTTTGATGGATAAGTACTTAAAATGCCTAGCTAATATATTGACCATTTACCCAATCAGAATAGATGATACTGAAATGGTTTAAATCAGAGACAGAGGCTATAGTATTTTCTCCTCGGGGAGCGCTAATTTTCAGCATCCGCCAAATGATATTGAGGTTGCTTTATCAAAAGATGGGATGCTCAGGCCTTTAATAGAGGCCAAGAAGTGTTAACTCCCCGAATACCAATCAATTTTTTACGACTTTCGTTGCTGCTCTGCTAAGTCATTTTCCCTATTCATCTTTTTACTTCTTAGACGCTCAAATAATTCCCCAGAGAGATAAGTCCTATAATTAGGTTTACTTCCAAACGAGAGAACAGAAAGAGAGGAGAAAACAAATAAATTGCGCAGTCCTTCTGTGTTGTTAATGAAGTAGATTTTCATGATCGGGAAAGGACTTCGTTTAATTCTGTTAATAAATGGTGTTAAATTCTATCATTTAAATAATTCAGAATGTCATAATTTATAATTACTGTTCCGCGGCCATAGAAGTTAATATTATCTCGATTTGTTCGAAAGTGTATTCTGATATATGCGATAAATGATAACGCTGGAATTATTATTTATGTAATAACGAGATAGGGCGAGAAATTTTGGTGTTTGACTCTGGATCCCAGAACTCAATTCGTTTCGAGAAAATGAAATTTAACCACACTTATTTATGGAAAAATATGCTTATAAGAATTATAATTTTGAATCACACAATGAGTGAAATTTGACAGGCGGCTGTTAAATATGTTTATGAAAAGCGAAATTCAGTGTATTAGTCCACAATTGACCTTTAACTTAATCTCAAATTAAAATCTCTGACTTTCAAAAGTTATTAAAGAATAAAGAAGCACCAATCACAAACAGAGCTTCTGAGAAATCTCCAGCTTTTAAGAATGAAACCATCATATTTTATCTTCTTTTCTCTTCAGTAAATACAATGCTTAAAGCTGTTCATTTCCGTATCTTAGGCATACTTTTAGGTAATAATGTTAGCAAATTTTTAACTTATCGAGTTTTTACCCTTTAAATTTCAGCCCTTTCCCAAAGGGATTCAAGCTTGAGTGGTGGAACAAAAACGCGGGAAAAAGGATAAATGCTCCTACGTTATAGGAGAGATTACTCTAAATCCGATAAACACAAATGACCTCAGATACCAATTTCTGAATGCTACACAAAAAAGAAATGAAGCGGTCAGATGGTTAATTGTCACTACTCGGCAGATTCGGAGGGGAGACAAATTTGACACTGTAGTTATATGTATATATTTATCTGACGCGAATTCTAATTTCAAAATCTGGTGGAAATTAATGTCGGTTGCTGAAGAATGACAAGTTTTTGAAAACTCAGCTTTTTAGTGGGAGAGCTAGCAGTTTTTTAAACGATATTCAATAATAGTTTAAGTGTCAGCGTCAACACAAATAGAATGATTATTCATACATTCATTTCTGCTGATAAATTCGTTTACCCAGCAATTAAAACCACACCGACCAACTGAAAATCTGATAATATTTCTTTTCAATCAGTTTGTACTAAAGCATGTGTTCAAAAAAATATAGCGCACTCTTTTATTTTACTTTGCTAAAATTTTGTGCCAAATTCGATTCGAACGAATCAAAATTACCGATTGACATAAACTCCCACATGGACCATTTGACGCAACGGACTTTAAGGGGTTGGTAAGGACTCCCGACGGAGAAAATTTGTGCATATGATGCGAATTTTCGCATCCAACCTAATTTCATTTTATAGTTAATAATAATTTACATGGTACGCATATTATATTAGTTCAAATGAATACATAGATTTAAAGATATAAATTTTAATCGACTGATTTCATCAAATACTTCAGATTTTCATTTTCCTCTCCTTCCTAATTATTTTTTGCATTCAAACATCATTCAAAGGGTAATTTTACCTTTTACTTTGATCTATAGGTCACGTAAAGTCAGATTTTGTCGTTCTGAAGAATCCTATGTTTTCATAGGCTTGCGACAATGTCGCTATAATAAATATTCCAACTTTAGAACCGAGGGCTTTTAAATCTTGGTTCACCTCTGGTTTAATTTGTTTAGAATTGATGACAAGATGAAGAATGAGTAGAAAATGAGGATTGCTTAGAATAAGAAGTCCATTTAAGAAGTATCTACTCATTACTCTTAGACTATAAGAAGAAGAGAAGTTATTCATATAATCTCGATTCATTCAAACTATCGGACAGTCAACTTTTAAGACTGCAAGATCAGACCGTTCCAGCAATTAACTTTGGGACCCGACTGTGACATGTTAGATGGTTATGAAACATGCTCACAATTATGTACGAGATTTTATCAGACAAATGTAGAATTCTCAGCATCATCTTCTCATCTCTTTCATTATTTTTTCTCTCCCCTATAGAAGAAACACACCACGATTACACTTATTTAGACGATTTTCTACAAATAAAATTATCAGTGATCAGCGTTCTTTGATATATCAGCAAATGTTAAATATTAATTAATTATTTAATGATGGTGTTGAAGGTACAAACTTGACGTACTCTTTTCGGATAAGAGAAAGATTGAGCCTTTCAAAATTTGATCTTCCTTATGGAGCGCTTATTATCAAAGCACAAGACTTAAATTTAAAGATGCAATTCTCAGTCCCGTATATGTCTTTATTCTCTTTATATTTGAGAAATCAAGCAATTGAGAAGGGGTTTCGGAGTATAAATGAAGTAAATGAAGGATTACTTGACAAACTTAGCCAATTTTATCTTATAAAATACTTCCAAAACCATATTATTGAGTGTTTTTTAATCCAGTCTTTAAAATCGACTATCGATAGCAATTAAAAGCATGATCCGGATTAATTATCCCAACTGACACCATTACAAAGTCCTAAAAATCTAAAAAAATTAATCTAATTTTTAAACTCCAACTTTTCTAATACGAATTAATTAAAAGCATCTTATTAATTAGCTCATAATTGAGAATACGACAAGATCGCACCGTATATTTCATAAATCGGCCGATTATAGCCACTTAAATAAAAAGTTTTATTTACTGCAAATGAGCGTTTGAAAATATCACCTTCATTTCGAAACTTTTAGCTACAAAGGATTACATAAATAGCTTCTTTAGATTTAGGAAATGCATCAAAATGATCGATCAAGTACATTTACTTGTCAAGTAGATGACAAACGCAAAAATTATTTTAGCATTTTTAAGGATTGCTGTCATGTCAACAGGGTAAAGTGTTTGTGAAATTTATAAACTCAAATGAAGCAATTTGAATGCATGCTTTAAAAAAATTTAATCTAAATTATTTTCTTTTCAATTGATATAAAAATAATAGAATTTCAGATATCTCGAGGTGTTTTACTTGTAATGTTCTTATTACTCTCCATCGTTAAAACTTCTACTTGTTGCTTGTTGACAGTTCCCAATATGTCAATTTTCTCTCGCATATGACCTAATCCTCTACCCTCTTCTTATTTCTTTAGCGGTGAAGATTTTAGTAGCTTGTCAGATTTCCCCAACCAACCATATTCAAACTTCTGGTCAATGGCAGTTTAGAGCCATCAGGAAGATTACGATAGAACGAAATATTTTAAGAACCATATAAAATTTGAAGGATTGAACGCTATTCAAGATGAGAAAGTTAAAAGGTAAATAAGGTAAACTGAAAGTGGTTCAAACCTGTTCGATCTCCGCATCTTAAATCTCTCTCTTGTACTCCCTTATATTTTAATACTGCAATTTACTTTCATTATGCCAAGTCAACAATAAATGCTTCAATTTACCATCTGTCAACAAAAGAAAAATTAAGGTACATTTTTTTCGTTGCAAAGTGGCGGTGAAAGTACAAAAGCTCCTTTTTTTATTACGCAATGTACAGTCTTGATAGGCTTTGCCAGTCTATCGGTATATCATCCTCCTAATCTGCAATTAAATGCATTATAAGAGAAAGTACTCTTCAAGACAAGTGCTTATCTTCAGTCGAATTACATATATCTCCACGTTAGTTGATTCTTATTAACCACACCCTTTTTCATTGATTTTTGTAAATAATTATTCTTCTCATCTTTCTTCCATCATCCCCGCATTCTTAAGGGTAATTATTGCTAATGTGTGCAGTGGGCCATCTTATTATGATAGGCGTACTGAATCTTTGCTTAGTAAATCACTCATTTAATAAGCATAAAGCATAAAGACTGCAAACACAAATTATCAATGCGATGAATTAAGATAATTCGGCCTTTATGCAAATTAGTACTCCTAGTGAACTCCGATACGATTCTAAATAACTCTACACACACACATTTGTCTCCAGTTATGTATTCGCTTTCGCTGGACTAGGACAATTATTATTTTCACTGCAATAAAAAATTTCCTTTTCAAGCAATTTATACCCGACACATTTTTTCTGATGAATGTACAGAAATGGAAGGATAGGGGGAGGGGTGGTGAAGTAGATAAGGGGAGGACAGATAGAGGATAATGTGGATGGAGGTGCGGCAAAATATGTCCCGCCTCATTTCCCCTTTCATTAAAGGAAAAATAGAATTCTCTAATATTTGATTTTACCAGATTGGTATAGAACTAAAATTCCTTTTTTACGTTCCTTATTATTATAACCCACGAATAACAGAAAGTCTAACAAATGGTAAAAGGGTAGGGACAATTACTACATTGATGCGATTTGTACTTGAAAAAAGTAAAATGATTCAATAAGCGTAAAATTTTAATGAGCAGTAATAGCAATAGCATAGAGGGTTCTGGAGATAGTACCAGTTTTAGTAACAACACGTTAGATTACGTGGATATGGAAGTTTGTCAGTGAGATTCAAAGAGATGAATCTGAGCTGTATCAAATAACAGTATAATAATAAGGACCGGAATGATTATACATTTGTAGCTACAGAGTTACCAAAGACGATTATAGACACAGTGAAAGTCTACATATTTGTTAGTGATTAAGAAATAAAAAGAAAGGAAGTTATATATATGTATACATTTCAATTTCTACTGCCGAGCGTTTTCTTTGATTTCGGATAGGAAAAATATCACTACGATTAGAGTAAGCTTTGATTAAACGAGTTGTAACAATTCCAGGTATCTCTAATAAACAAAAAGAGCTATGAAGATGATGCAGACAATGGAAAAGCACGATACTTACGAAAAGAGGTCTCTTCAATGTTACGAGAAATAATTATTGATAATAATATTATTATTACTCAAATTAAAATATCTACTAAATTTTACAGAAATTGAAGATAAGCAGCTGCTTTTATAAACATAATTGCAATATAAGTAGCCTGTAATAATGTCACCTCATCATTCTCTAACACTGATTTTTTGAATAACACAAGAGCAATTTAGGCCTCCGAAAACAGAGAACGTTTAAAACCTGTCTTTGCAAAAACGCGGAAAATTATTAATTAATTCAGAAAATAACTGCCAATATGCTCATATCTGTATCTTCCTCATCTTATTGCATTGAAATTCCTCAAAGATTAGAAGACTATGTCCTCGCGAAAGTCTTTATCTCCACCCTCTCATATTTACAAAATCCGAATAAATAAACAGTATTAGCACGAATCCACATTATAACTAAAAGTTAAAAAAAGTATAAAGAAGCAGAGGAAAAAATCTTCCAGTTTCTCCAGAAAATGAAGAAAAAATTTTTCCCCATTAATTAAAGGGAGAGGAATTATGACAGAAGTTGGAACGAACCTGAAAATTCTTAACCTTCTTGTACCACTCCGTAATTGGTTTTGTAACATTATGATTAAATCAACTGCATTTATTTTCTAAAAGTTGACTGAGTTAGGTATTTTTTTTCCTATTCTGAAATCTAAAAATTTTCATAATATATTTATTACACACATTATCAAACTTCTTCCTTCTGCTCATTTTTAACATACGAAAGGAAGTTATAAAAGAAACACATGAGTAAAAGCAAATTAATGCATGAGCATAAAAACGTAAAAAAATACTTTCAATTTTGCATTATTGTCTGTATTACGATATTGTCAATTTATACAGAAAATACTGAAAAATTTAAGAGAAGTATTTTACTTTAATACAGCTGTTGTTTATATGCTCAAACAGTTGTAAATACAGCAAAATAATTATGTAATACAAATAAACACGTATATTGACAAAGGTCTCTCAAGGGAGGCTGTAAATTTGAAGTCGGAATATTGCAAAGATAAGAGCAATTAGTCTTTCGATATGTCTAGAAAGTCGATTCTAATGTCCAGAGCGGAATGTCAACACACGTTTCTTATAAAAATTAATGCCAGGTGTCCCGACCATAAGCAAAATCTTTTAACATTTCCTCCCAGCTCTTCTTCCTCTGTTTTTTTTCTCACTAAGGTTGGTCATTTTAAATAATTTCCATCAATATGGTTAAAAGTTTTGAGTTTACGAATATGTCCACTAATAAGAATGTCTTATCCTTTTAAGTAGATTACTGAAGTGGTTGATTTATACCCACGGACTATCCTTTTTTACTAAGAATGGGAGTGAAAATCTGATTTTTAGTGAAATAGGGTATTTATGTCAGCTTTAAAGGGTTTTACACGTCTTTTTCCTCATTAGCAGATCCCTTCTTAATTCTCTCCTGAATTAACGGCCCTTGCTCCAAATGAAGGATAATTAAAACAAATAAGCCCATTAAAGGCAATGGAAAACTCTAATCTGAGACATCCAATGAGGAAACACGAATTAAAATCGAGATTACTCAGGCTTGATCTCAAATAGAAGATTGCTTTTTAATACCCACTGCAATAATTTTGCGAAAATCACAGTTTTATCTTTCCAAATTTGAGAGAAAAAAGGACTTTTTCACAAGTTAAATCATTTAAATATTGTACAGTGATATCAAATAAACTAAAATTATTTAGAGGAATTCTTTTTTAACTATTGCTTATTAAATATATCCAAAGTTTTCATTTAAGTGTAACTTGGTTATAGATTTCATTACCCAGTGATTCAATACGGTTGATTGTATTCCATTTTTATGATATATATTATATTAAATGGGTGAATAAAGGTTGTTCAGTTAATGGACGCTGAGAAAAATTAACCGTTTGGACTTGAACGACTTTGAATTCAGCTACTTATTGATGTGCTTATATTACGATAATTGAATTAAAATATCCCTGACGGTAACGGTTTTATAAATTGGAAAAATGCTCACCATCATTCAAGTAATAACGATTTGGTTTGCAAAGACCATTTAAAGTTCAGACTGAAGATATAGGCTAGACTCGGAGATACATGGCTATGAGTATTGTCTTCAGTGAAGAATAGAGCAAATTTTGAACTTTCGATTCAGAAGGAAATTTGTCTCTTGGCTAAATTTGAAACCAAATCTTAGATCAACCTTGACTACATGTATTTGAGTGAGTTAAAAATCTCACTTAAAGTG
Organism: Hymenolepis diminuta; assembly: GCA_900708905.1. Taxonomy (NCBI): domain Eukaryota; kingdom Metazoa; phylum Platyhelminthes; class Cestoda; order Cyclophyllidea; family Hymenolepididae; genus Hymenolepis; species Hymenolepis diminuta. The sequence continues at coordinate 2,146,648 of CAADRB010000004.1, forward strand.
GTTTTCCATCGACAAAGGCTTGTATTTACATGGATCTTCATAGTCCCATTCATTACAAGTAGGACTGATCTGTTGCATTCTACCACGTTGACTCATAATTCAGCGTCTTGTCTAATTGTCAGATTGTCTTTTTATTGATTGCTTATCGACGAATAAGTAATGCAAAACAAGTCAACGATCTTATTATACCGTAGATATCGGAATCTAAATAGATCTATGATTGAGGAATAACATATAGACAAGGCAAATAAATACGAAAAGGCATAGTCTATAAGCTATACGGAAGGTTAAAAGAAGCACCAAGAATAATAAAGATGACAAATATTGATTGGAGGTGGCCATTTACCGCTTCTCCACCAAACTCCACAGTGAGCGACAGTAATTCGTAACTATTTGGCCTACTCTAGTCGATAGCCACACTGAGCTCCCAGTTCGGCCCCCCCCTTTGGTCTATTCTGCATGCAGGCTTGTGTTTTAGTTTAGTCCATTAAGGTTGCGAGCTCATTTCTAATTCTTTTGGGGCTTGTAATATCTTAACTCGCATTATTTATCCCAACCTAGGTTCCACTCATTCGAAACAGACACTTGTTCCCTTACTTCAAATTCCTCTTACTACTCTTCTTTCTTCTCATCTTTTCCTCATGTCCAATACATCCGTGGTCCACTTCAATTCTTGGTATTCTCATTGAGCTGTCTTCTCATGGAGGTTGTGGTATCCTGTTAGCCTTTTGGATGATTATTAGCTTTGTAAGAGGATATCTTTTTAATCTTGGCTTAGTCAAGCTCTTAAAGTAGCTTTATTGACGGGATTTAGCGCAGTTTTATAATTAACATTAATAATTGTGTACCGCATTAATACTTTGCCATCTATGGAAAGAAACGTCATTCGAACCACATTCTAGATAAAAGAAAAGGATTTTGAATGTACCTTTATAGATAAGATTCCTAATTTCAATCTGGGGGAAAAGCTTTTTTTCTAACAAGACGAATGCGAATTGACTATCAGGAGTTTTGCTTTCAAATCAAGTCTGGTTTGATTGAGAAATAGAAGATTTTGGCGGTGCTAACTTCACTTAATTAATGTAATCAGCGCACTTTTTAACTGCATCTTCTTCTCCCAAACAAACCAAAGAAAAAGTGAAAGGAAATTTTTTGGGAGCAAAATTGAATGTAATTTGGAAAGTTTGCGAGGGTATATTTTCAAGAAAATTAATGTGAACTATTGGAAAATATTGGCTTATAACTTTATTACAAAATTAAATAAGAAATAATAGTGTTTGTGGGTGAAACACTTAAATTTCATTAGTTTAATAGAAGTTAAATGAAAAATTTTGTCCTTAGTGAATGTAGGAGGATCTCACCATATTATTTTGATCTGATTAATTATCTAATTAAATATTCTAAATGTAAGAATTCGTATCGAGTGAGTCCAACCATAAAAATTGTATTTAGCATGAACTAGCCGCCTAATTCAACTCATTCGCAAGTCAACTTTAAACTCAGGGAATATGAACTGCTAATCAGGAACAGAGATGGTAGATGATGATACAATGCTGAAAAAACGCCAATAAATCAAACATCAGGCATATTAACAAATCAAGAACTCTGAAGAAACAACGCTACTTTGACTCCCTGACCTTCAGTCTCTACTTCTACTCGGTTCAGCTTCTACTCTTAAATTGATTGATCTGTCATTGTATTATGTACATCTCAACGTATAAAATTGCAATATTTTTTATTCCCATGTTTTTAGTAAAAATTATAAGACGCTTTGTTCCTTAGATGACTCATACTGGATCGTCCCATACTGCGTTAACAAATTACTAAAAAGCCGATGACATGTTCTCTCCAGAGAGATACTTCTAAAGATAGTGATAATTTCAATTATCATAAGCAATATTTTCCTTTAATGAAGGAAAAAGTGCTGATGATTTTCTATAATTATCTTTAAGTTACTCCAATTCGGTCATCATTTGGTTAATTAATGAAGAGAATGAAGGTCAAAACTGTTTGATATTTGAGTAAAATTCATAGAAATAACCGTATTCTCTATTATTTCTTCTCCGTGCTCGTTCCTGGAAACCTAGTCTTATCAATGCTGTACAACGTAATTGTTATTAACTTTATAGAAATGAATGGAATGTATTAATTAAGTGAGGAAGGGATGTCATGACTGGGTTAGGAGATTTCTTTCTTCTTTCTTTAGAGTCCGAGCTTACCTATTGGTTACAAAGTAGAAAAACCTTAAACTAATGTAACTAAAGTTACTGTCGAATATTTATTTAAATAGGGAATGAGAGAAAAAATAACAATCGGAAAAATAATGCCAATTTGTTAATTATAAATATTTATACAGTTTCGTCTTTAAACTGGAAGAATTTGATGAACTAAGCTTTTTTCGGTCGATATATTCAGCTGATCTCTCCGTACACCAAAATTTTTATTAAATTTATTGCGACATAAGTATGAGTACAAATTAATAATAAAAATACATTTATCTAATTTTCTGCAAAAACGTACTTTTTTACGATTAATACAAATAATGCAAAGCTTAAACCAGCAGGTTTAATCAGATTTTGCAACTGAAAGAGATTAGATTTCCATGAAAAAATAGAGAAGCCAAGTAAACACTTTCTGGCAAAGTAAACTTTTAAATCTGTATTCATATCTCATTGTTAAAGAGAATTTATCTTTCGAAAGGAAAGAAATGGGGCGAATGAGGCGGAAATGAAATAGTTCACGAGAAATGGGAGATCGTTTTCTTTCCCTTCTCGAAATCCCACTCAAATTTGTTTATTCTAAACATTTATTTTGTTCTTTGTCCCCGAAAAAGCTTTCTTGCAAATTGAAATTTATGCAAACTAATTTCTGAAGTTCTCTTTAAGTAGTATTTTAGACCTTTTATTTTGGAAATATTTACCTTAGACCTAATCCTTCACCCGGCATTACTAATGAAGAATCCAATTTCATCTCATTTAAACAGTTTTAAGTACATTAGATAGACACTAAGGTTCAATATTTGCTGCTTCTGAGTAATGGCATTACAAATAATAACCTTATGTAGATAATCTTATTTCACCCCTTCTTCTCTCAGCTGTTTGGCAGATTTAAGAATGATTAGACCAAGAAAAATATAATTTCTTATTTAACAAGAGGCAATATTGAGGAAGAGATATTGGTAATTAAAAGTTTTCATTGCTTGATCAATTTTATGGCGTTTTGGGCTTAATTGCAGTATCATGGCCTGGTCGTTAGAATGTAGAATCTTTAAAGTCAAGCGCACCCCGGAATATCTGTATGTTGATCAGATTTAAAAAAAGCTTGTCTATTTGGTTTAAAAACCATGACAGATCTTTGTCATTATATGAGAAAGTACGACAAATTATGAATATATATTTCTCAATTACTAGGACTAACGCAGTTTTTGTAGGCTTGCCAATTCTGAATTACCGATGACATCTGTTCGGCAGTTCCGGTAATAGCAAAATAGTGCATAGCAAGTCTCTGTTTGCATTTTGTTCATGCCTGCATCTAATCCGCATAGGATATCATTTAAAATACCTTGTAATTCTTCGAAGCGGTTATCCCATCGCTGATATCTGATATAATTTCAAACTTAAGTATAACTATTCAAGTATTCAAAGCAATATAGTATGATGATAGCCAATCGTATCTTTGAGACACCGAAGTTAACTTAATGTTTATGAGGTAGAACTAAGATATTTTTAAACGTAAAATTCCCGGTTCGAAAATATCCGTTGGAAATATAATCACCAAAATGCACTCAAGGTCTCATTTCAGGGAATTTTACATAAGAGAGCCAAGAATTTAAATTACGGATAGGATTGTATATTTAAGTGATGAGGGCTATGATCCACTGCATAGCTATTCAACAGGGGGATCAGATAAGCAGCTGTACTGAAAATTTAAACCTATTAATAATAATTATGACTACTTGAACATTAATCTTCATTCCATCAAATCGGGCCAAGTTTGCCAAAATTTAAATCATCTGCTAGTTTTTAATTTCTACTTCTGGCAATATTTACAACTTTTAACTGTTCTGTGATGGGGTGGGGACATTTCATTTCTGATTGGCTGTTGAATGCTTTAATCCTCTGATGGGCTGCTGTTTTAGCTTATAAAATGTAGTTAATGGCCATAAAACACATCAGCGCTGTAAATATGGAACATTTTATGAAATAGTCGAGCATTAACTACCTATAAGCTAGTGCGCAACTTATTACAATAAAAATACAGATCGTAAAAAATCACAGCGCAATTTCATTTAAGAAACCTGATGGTATTTTCAAGATAATCACTGAATCATCTAATTTATTATAACGAAATTTTATATCTCTTTTATAGAGTTGAATTTGGTTTATACTTTTTTCACATTTAAATTCAGAAGTTTAAATTTTCAAATTAAAGTTAAGTTGTCTTTTGTTGAGGGGCTGCTCTTATGGGAAACTCACATTCTACTGCCTTCTTATTAACCAGACTTGACTTCCAGCAAACCATATCACGGATTGAGCACCGATGAGAATTTAACTCATGATATCTGACATATCTGACCTGTGCGTTGACCACTTAACCATATACTTGCAGAATACTATCTTTTTCTGGAAGTTACAAAGCCGACTCCTCTGGAACCCGTAGTTATTTAGAAACTATGAGCTACTGGGCATCTAATTTCAGTCCCCAGAAATTCTATCACGTTTCATCACGGAAAGAATGCGAACAATATAACTATTCAATAAAGGGTGGGAATCAAATATAAGAACACAATAATAAACATCTTATATTAGTCAAAATACTAGCGGGATGATTAACGCTGACATTTTTTATCACAGCAGAGTCCATTTAATAATGATCTGAATCTCGTCATTGCTAACCTACTCGGCTTAACTATGTTGTTACTTATTATTGCCCATGGCTCAGCCCCAATCCTCAAAGAATTATAATCAAGGAATTCATCTGAAAATGCAGAACGGAAGACGTGTCCAACAAAGCAGGGGATGAAGGCGGGGGGGGGGAGATTCAAGTGGCAGAAAATTTAGTCATGGTATCATAAATTTTACTTTATTTGGGTTCAGAAGAATTAAAATGGTCACATTATCACAAGAGGGAGAGTTCACTTTAAGATTCCCTAATGTTTAATGTTAATGATGACTCTCATATTCATGAAGGAGATTATATCGCTATATTCAGAGCTCATTCATCGGTTGATTTATTCCTGTGATTGGTCATGGCGCTCGTTTCATTTATGTCTCTTTACAACCAAGCGAAGGTAAATGGGATTAGCAGCGATACGTTTCATAAGGCACTACTCATTACTGCTCACTCAGTGTTGTAAATTTTAGACAATGTCCTAGAGTGATCTGCTGCTCAATCGTATACGAGATTTAATTAATAAGAAAAGATAAATAAAAAATAATTAATTGGTCATTAGTTCCAATCTAATAGAATAGAAGCAGGGTAAAAATAGAGGAAGCAATCTTTCTGATTTAAATGCCTTGTTTGCTATGGTTTTTGGTCATTATATACAAGCAACTAAATATAAACTTTTGGGACTCAAATTCTTGACCTCTGTTTTGGCTGATATGCACTCATGGGACGAAACAAAGCATGGCCTAGCTAATTAGGTTGCATGCAGTTATTCTAATCAGTAGCTAACTTATCGAGCTTAATGATTACATATTCGTAATGGTTATTAAATGAGTTTTCAAACATCCTCTAACGCTCCGCTCTATTCTCTGATAGGCCTCATTCTTTCAAATAAAGAGAAAATTGATCAAATTCCACATCTTCGGTCGTTTCCACTGCCAATAACCAATCTCATCTTCCTTTTCATTAACTCCAAATCTGGACGTGCCTCTGAAAATTAGGTAATTTTTGATATGTCAACTCCTCCTAGATATGACATGCACGTCGCCCACAATGTTACCAGTGAATTTATACTTAACTGGACAAAGTTAAGTCAAGGAAAAAATGATATAGCTTTTTTTCGAACATTTATTTTGAATTTTCCGTTTCGAGGGAAAACATAAAGAAATTTTTCCCAACTAAACGACTGAAACTCAATTCTACTTTCTTTTGGTTTTATTATTTTATTTCTACACTTTGCTGAGAATTCAAGTGAGCTATTGAGCTACAACATATTGACTGTTGAATCTTTGCAATACAGTTTTCTATTCTGCCATGTAATGCAGCAGCCGATAATTATGTTTGGACCACCCCTCAGGGAAACTTATTTCACATACTAAGGATATCTGAAGTCCCTAAGGTCACATCATGCTTTAAAGTCTTGCGTAACATTCGTTGTGAATTTTTATGACTTACCTACCTCGGTGGGATGCTTTAAAGTTGTTTTAATTATCGGTCTTGTACATTCCGAAAGTTAAAACGCTATTCCTGAAAATGGATTGGTGTTTTCCTTGTCAAGTAGAGTAAAAATAGATAAGTTGATTTATAAATGGATTTGAATAAAAAGCGGAATTGTCAAAAAATGACAAATTCATAAAAAATAAAAGTTAAATGTGGGTAAAGTTTCGACATTCTATTATGTAAAATACTAGTTCTCTAACTATTAGAATACTCTTATTCGAAACTTAGGATAATACCACTTTTAAAATCATTATTGAGTTCAATCGATACAATAAACAAAAAAATTTACATCTTATTCGAAGGTTAAAATGTTAAAGATATTTTAAAAAACTTTGTTTAATTCAATTGAATTCCAAATAGAAAATATTCACTCATAACGGTCATGCACTACCATGCATTTGAAATCATGAATTCAAATTTCCAAAGTAGGATTCCCTACTTTTCTATTAATTTATTAATTACTCTTCTATTACCATTTCCTATAAAATGAGTAAAAATCACAATTTACATTGTTATAAAGTACAAAAAATTACAAAAAAGTAAAACAATGAAAATCGGTGTGAGCAGAAAATCATTTTGGCACCGAAATCAAATGTACTCAAATGAAAAAGTTATTTCTTCATAAGGCAAATTTTTATTTCTGCAAGTGAATATACATCAAAATCTAATCCATTTGATTGTATATAGACAAGTAATGAACAGCAAATCGCACATTGGTCGAACATTTTTTATACAAATTTGTTAACGTATACTCATTACTAGATTTAAAGAGAAAAAGTTTAATGAGTCTTTCATGATTTATTATTACCAGGGTTTCATTTAATGAATTTCGACAGTTCAGGACGTGATTAATCAGCAATATCTTTTCTTGCTAGGCATACATCGATCAGTCTATCAAAATTCCTATGAATACTCAAATGAGTGCTGGACAACGCTAATCCCTTTTTTCAACTCTTTAATAGCGTTGCGCTTACACCTACCTTCTCAATTGGATCTTTATATTATTTTTTAGCTACTTCAATTGTCTACTTCATTTATTTGTATCCAAGTGTAATCTTCCCACTCGTCAGACTCGGACGTTCCTTGCTCTCAAGCGCACAGCTAATCTGCACACTCTTCTCTAGCGCCTATCAGTCAGCTCCTACCTTCTGCCTTGTAGCTTCAGTTCTCTTTCTTTCTCTCTCCCCGCTAAGTCTCATTAAAGCACTATCGTTAATAATTCACTAATAATAATAATAAAACCATGCGGTTTTATGTTTGTGGTCCTAGTATTTATCCTCCTGCAAAAAGGTGACCTTGCTCACACTCAGTCTACCTTTCTGCTTTCTAAAATCACCTCAATGAGATTTAATCACTTTCACTTCAATATGAAAGCAAGTTAAGGAGTAAACAGTATTATTTGATTTCAACAAATTTTCCATTTAAGTTTAAAAGGCTGTTGAAATGTCGAGATTGAATAAGGCTTTGTCATAAAAAGCAGTTGGTGAACTTAGATTAAGTAATCAAAAGAAAGTCAGTTGGAAAGAGTCCTCTTTTGTTTCATAATGTAAATTTTAATTATAGAGAATCAAAATTGTAGAATAAAAGAAAAAGAGGAAAATGAAGTCTTAACTTCCCAAGATATTATAACTTTAAATCTTCAAAGAATATTTTCTCCCCTGACCGGGTTCTATGCTTTAATCATGTACATTATGCTCACAGAATATCTTATTCATATTCTTTTACCATACTTTAAGGGTTACTAAAGTTTTAAGATTGAATGGCAGTGTGTCATAAGAAACGAATTATCAAATAAAATTCAGGTACAGCGAGGCCAATTTTGAAGAGAGAAGTTTCTCCTCTTTTGCTTTAAACTAGAAAAATATCAGCAATTAGATAATGGTATTCATCTTAGTAAAGTGAACTTGACAAAAATTATTGAGATGCTGGTCAGACTTAATGAACATGTTCAAGAGCTTGTGTTCGAGCCAGGCCCTTTTGCTTTATGCGTATGCATTATCCTCATCCATTCGGATATGAAACTAGTGATGAAAACGGCTTTGAAATGAATTTGTGGATGTGGTCGCCGTACGAAGTGGCACAGTATCAAAGAAATAGAATTAATAGATGAAATAAATGAAGTCACTCATATCGCTAGATCAGTTTAGAGCTGGCCGAGAAAGCTACTTCAATTTATGGACAAAAACATTAGGGTCTATAATATGCACTTTTCTTCTTAAGGTGTCAGTCATGTCTCCGCGTGGTGACTGGCATCTGTGCAAGTATCTATGTGCAAACACACATCTGGACAGCCACTGGATGTTGTTTTCAAGATCCTATCGTTTCTGATCGCCAGATGCCGACTGACATCTGCTGTCTATAGCAGTTAGCAAACAAACCAAACATACAAAATTTTGAGGAGAGGGTGGAAAAGTTTGGTGGAATGAGTGAAAGATTTCGGCTTAAACAAAGCTCAGATAAAAGAATGCAATTAATCACTTTTAGCCGTGACGTTATTCTTTAAAAGTTATTTAATATTTTCTCAAAAATTCTATGGAGATATATTGGCCTCAGGGTTAATTTTCGGATTATAAAAGTATATTCAGCCATATCCCTCTTGATACCTTTATTCACACGTTAGTGACAACCCAGGTTCCACTCATACAGCATTAGCGCTTGCTTCCTTCTTTTCAAATTCCCATTTCCCCTTTTCGTTTCTTCGTTTTTTCTACCATTCAGTCCTTTCGAATATACCTAGGTCCAACAAAACTCTTTGTCATCGCACCTGGGAAAGACTTTTATATCCTCTTTACCCTTAGAAAAATTGTTAGATTTATAAGGGGATATCTTTGAACCCAATGTGTTTTGGATATTTGATATTCATAAAAAGTCTAATTTGGTGAACAGCTTGGTGAAAAAAATGCTCTAGTTTTTGGAATAAAGTCCTGATTCATTCGACAGCAGCAAAAGTGTTCATCAGGAATTAAGCAAGCTCACAAAGTGGGTGTTAGGGTTTCTTATCTTCATTTAGCTATTTGACCAAATCATACCATGCCATATCAATTAGTAGCAATGTATCTTTACGTCAACCGTTACTCTTTTTAATCAGGCTGGCTTCCCATGCGACGGAAAATGTCAATTAACAATACTCTATTTGCCTATTTACTACTGTATCTCCCCCTTAGTGTACAAAATGGGTTTTCAGAAACAAAGATAGAACCAATAATATTAAACTGATTTGTTTAAATGCAGCGTCAACGTAAGCAAAAGCAATTTAAATTATTAAATTCTACACTCTTTCCGTAAGGTATTTTCACCTTGGATAAACGAAAGGTCTTTAACCTTTTGTTTTTTTATTATTGTAACATAACTGCAAACAAAATATATGGGGCAAGCACACTTATGAAAGTATTAAGTAGCTTTGCCAAGATTCTAATTAAATATCTAAGTCTACATAGTAAGCTGCTGTGAACTAATCATTTATAACGAAAAATAAATTTTCGAAGAGAGGCTGAATTAGTTTACTAAATTGATTCTATTCATAGGCAATTTCGATATAATTTGTGATATATTTTGTCGGATTTACTGTTAACTGATTTCACTTGTTTAGCCACAATGGGAAATAGTAAAATTTTTGCCCTTCTGTGGGTTATAATGACGAAGCAAATATCAATCGTCATTTAAATGAATTTGAAATTTTAAATAAATTGGAACTGTTAAATATTAAATTGTTCACACAGGCGAAAAAAACGGAGCCACTTTTCTTTATTTTTGAAAATTTTCGATTGAAACAAAGATACGGGATATATAGATATCTCATTAGAGAGATTGTAATTAAATTCGTTGGGCATAATAAATAAAACATGTCATGCTGTGCAGTAAATTTTATTAAAAATTAAGAGGTGATAATTTGATCAGATTCTGTTCTCCCAAATTTAGACACCAGATTGCAAGCTACTTTCGTATTTTTTGCACTAGAAGTATAAAATTGAGCGAAGTACCACATGATCACTTCATCAATTCCGTTCTTTCTATCTGAGAAAACTATGGTCATTAAAAATGCTCTTTTCATACCTGTTGCTCATAGCTATAGAGTCAAGCAACTCAGCTCCTTATTTCAATTCGACGAATTTCACAAATAAATACATGTGACTGTCCCTTAGTCAATCCCGATCTCCATATCATTGTGAAGAACTGAATTTTGGGACAAAAGGTTGTAAGAGATTGACTGAATCGATAATTGATCTGGGTACCGAAATTTGAAGTACAATTTGTCATATATGGGTATATGGTTATTCAAAACCGAATTTTAATTATCTTGAAGCTCAAAAAATTCAAGGAGCAAATCTTTTATGTCCTTTATTTTTCGAAAATTTATCTAATAATTAACTGATATGTTGATAAATAAATCATTCAGTACCTGAATAATATTTGCATAATGACGTACCTGATGTTTTATTATATAAAAACCCTTGGAATGTCTTATTTCTTATCGTAAACGTTAGCCATCTACTCAAGCTGAATTGAATGAACGGGGACTTCTCTGTAAAAACTCAATGTCTTTAGCATAACAATTGACACAAGATGTTCACCAGTTTAAGAGTTTGACTTACAAATATTCCAGGGACTTTTCCCAAAAAATGACGTTGTCAAACTGAAAAACCAAATCTAGGGGCATATTCTCCAATAGAATATTGCGCAACTTAGAGAAAATAGAATGGAAGATGAAAAATCAGTTTGCATTATCTAGCACTGAAACTGGGTAAAGTTATTTATTACAATTAAATGATTTCAGGAAAACTAAAATACAAGGATTGAAACAGCAGATATAACCATATAAAATCAAAAGGCTCATTGAATTTTGCAATACATTTAATGACCAGTTCCTGTTCTATGAGATTTGATCGGGTAATCCCGATAGTCTGCCCTTTGATACAGATCTTGTGAGTCAGGCTAATTAAATGAGTAGCGGAATTCAAGCTTCTCATAATGCGGCCTCACAATCAGGTTTGTCTGTCACAAATTTGCCTCATTTTATCAGTTTTCCCAATGAAGATCAATATAAATGAGATCATAAATAGCCTAACTAGATTTTATTATATATAAAGTAGATATTAGGTTCTTCGCTACAACACTATTTTTATATTTTATACGCTAAGGGTCATAAATGTGACGAATAGCACGGGATAGCCCTGCAATCAATTAGGGCAGTAAAGTATAATATAATATTAAGAGAAATAACAGTTTAAAATTTTATCTCTTATAGTAAAACTAACTATTAACTAGGGAGTAGTTCAATTCAAGAGGGAATAATTTATCCATCAAATTTGAAAATACCACAGAAAGGGGAAATATGCAAAGTCAAAATTTATTGAAGGCCTGACAAAAGAAACTATGAATGAAGAAAATCAAGTAACATAAAGGAACCTAAATTTTAATTTGTAGATATCCGATTAAGTTTTGAAGTCTTTGGCTTTAAACTATTATGAGTTTTTCACATTGAAATTCATTTAAAGATGACAATTAATATACTTCCAAATACAGATGACAGATGAAAATTGCATATTGAATCCGAAAACTTTCCTAAATTCACCATACAGTCCTTCGAGTCTTGAAACCTATTTTCAATGGCAAGTTTTCGCCCCAGAAAATTTGCTTCTAGGTTCTGAGTTTCAATGAACCTTCATAGGTATTCTGACAAGCGTTTGCATTGCTTGAATTAAGACGAACCAATCGAAAAAAATCAGGATGTTCCAAAACTTAATAATTTAAGTGCCAACAACACCTGACTTAGACAGAGGAGAGACATCCACGAGTCGCTCTCTTTTTGATGAGAAATAATCAGTTCGGTTGGCCTTTCATGTCACCGGACGTGCTCCGATGAACATCAATCTAAAGGCTTCTGACTTGGCATAGGTATATCCTACCCTTTGCTTTAAAAGTGGCCCAAAATAACTCTTTTGCTTTCCATTTCAGGCAGGAAAATATGCAGCTAGAACTTTTCTTAGAGCTGCACCACTGCCAACCAAAATTTACCTTATATAAGAATCTAGGAGAGGTCGGATTATCCATATGGAACACTCTTTTTCTAATCACAGAATAATAACGAGTAACTAACAGAGATTGAGGTCAGTCAATGAGTCCATTATGATGGATAGAATAAATGGAGACAGTGGGAAGAGATCTGACGATTAAAGAGGTCGCCATCGATATGCTGAACGAGATCACTAAAAAAACAAACGGTTGCTGATATTTCTGGGTATTTGTTCAGACTATCCATTCTGATCCTTCAAATGCGAATTAATATTTCCATGCAGCTCTCAAGAAGGTGAATGATGCCGCTTTTTGTTAGAATTGCGGATAAAATTTTGCCAGATCATTATTCAGTATCCTATTCTTTAATAGGAAGCGAAAAACCTAGGGATTGACATTTGAGGTCCTCGGGGTTGATTATATCAGAAAACAACACCTGGATGATGCTTTTGCCTTCATTAAATATATTCTTTTCTCTGCCAAAATCGAACAGCTATAGAAGATAACTTACCCATGTACTGCTTTTGACAATGTTCTCTAATAGCCAGCCACTAGTCTTAATCAGGTTGATTTCCCTTTAGTATATTATACAATTAAAAATGTAGCTTATCTATAGCCAACTCTCTCCCTCTCCCAGTACCATTGTGCAAAACGGATTTCCGGCCAGGGACGACAGAACTGATTTACTGCACGGGCTAATACTACTATTACTACTACTGGTTCATATAGCCAGCCGTTTGTGAGAGAGTATGGGTGAGTGAGAGTGAGGGTGAGGGGGGGGGGGGTGAGATCGCCTTCCGGCGCCGTGTGATTAACTACTGATGCATTTGTTAATGACCAATGGGATTATCTAATTATATTTACTACTATCAATGCTGGAAATCATATTATGCCAAAAATTCGGGGTGATTTTAACGAATGTGGGCATAGATACTATTCTGAAAAGATCCTGTTTAATGTGGATGTGAAGGGAAAGCAAAGGTGATAATAGATTCAAGTTTGCAAGCCCTTTCCTAAAAAACGCAAGTTGAAGTTAAATACTATTAAATGTACATATACTACTGAAATTTAACTAAAAAATTATTCAGAATTAATTACCTAGTATTAATATGTGTCTAAATGCATAAAATTCCTGATAAAAATAGAGATCTGTAAATTTACGCAACATTAATATCGTTCAAAATATATTGAAAAGGTCATTAATAGACCGTTTTCTTCTAAATACAGAAAATTTGGCCCATCAACTAAATTAATTATCCTTAAAATCCCTCAATATAAGTTAAGAAAATAAGGAATGCTAACGGTCTTAGCCAGTATCATTTGACAGCTGTAAATCATTTGAACGGATTAAGTTAGTGAGATTTTATAATCAAAGACTTAATTTAATTTACTCATGAGAAAGGTCTGAACACCCGGGATTTTCGCTTGTCCGGAAACTGGAGGGCGTAATCCTAAATACAGCATAGTGGAAATTTGAACATGGTGCATTAAACTATGCCTATTAAAAAATTGACAAATCCAGAATTCAGTTGAATTAAAAGTTTTAATGTCCAGACGCTCTACTTCAATATGATTTTTTTCCTCTTTTCCCTGAGTAAAAAGACATTTTTTGTTTGTCGTGTGCAATAATAATATTAAAATAGTAAATTCTGAAGAAATTATTTGCAAAATACGTAATTCTTATATACATTTTTGATATTCAAATTTTAATTAAATCAATTTTAGTGAAAAATGATTTAGAATTCAAATTTCTTAACGAAAAAAGCCAAAATTAAAAATTTTCCAGAATTTTAGGGCGCTATCATTGAATCATTAGGGTTGTTGGAGTTACATAACAACTAATGGTTTGCAGATAATAAATAATGACAGCAATAACAGTTGCCAATTCGTAGCTGTTTGGGGAAGAGCTAACAAGAATTGTGAAGCAGAACACCAAGAGTTGATTAGACCAAAAGTGCATTCAAGGATGTCACAACGAGTCTGAAACAAGTAACAGGGAGAGAGAGAGAAAGGGCAGTGTGCTGAGGAAGAGAGGAGATGAGCAGGATGCGTAGGAACCCTACGTCCTACATTGTTCTTGTGTAGAAAGCAAGGATAGTTTTATATGTATCACTTGGTAAGACCGAGTGCATGAACGCGGATGTACTTTTTAGGTGAAACGAGACGGTTATAGAAAAGAGGGGAAAATCGATTGGCGCGTTTGGACATGACATATAGGGGTCATGTGTCAAGGGAAATTCCAACTTCGTGGGCGAAAAACCGAGGTATTATCGTGGCGACTGCGAATAAAAGGTAATTCTGGAAATGCGTTGAGAGTTATCCTTCAAGGTCAACGATTACAGAAAAGACCTCTTTCATTTAAATTTGATTTTATTAAAAAATTTCCGAGATGATTTTTATGTAGATGAAAATCAAAATCCATAAAATAGACAAAAACTTTTGTTTAATTTCTGAGCAAATCCTTATAGTTTATAAAATCTTTAGTTAAAAACTTGGAAAGAGGAAATTTCTTTCAGATAAGGTCAGATGTCATATTTATCCATAAAATTTAATTTATGTTTAATGTGCAATGCTGGAAAAGTTGAATCTGAAACTTTATTGTTTCGAGGTTTTTCGAACTTCTACCATAGTGAAAAAGCTGTGTTTTGGCAATAAGAAAGTCAAGTACTTTTTGTGGAGATTAAAATAATTTTGTGGTTTTTAATTACGTGGCAGGAGATTTTACCTCTCGGAATATATGCACTTTGGACTGTTTGCCAAAAGTAAGTTCTTATTTTATAGTAATATTGATTCTAAAAAAACAGACTAATTGTTACTCAATTAGTTCATAAGTAGACATTTTGCTTAATACTCGTGGACTTATTTCGAAACTGGCGTTAACATAATGGAAATACATTCTCCCTTGAACTGAGGGAAGAATTTATAGTGACAAAAATCAGTAAGATATGGGCATTGTGGACATAAATTTTGCTCAGTAATTCAGGAAAAAAATTAAAATTTTTGAATTTCGAACTTAAATCAGAGACTTAACTATTGAATGAAGTAACATAAAATACGATATTAAAATTATTACAGATTCTATTAACACCCTTACATTATTGCCACTGTCTTTTCTTATTTCTTGGTGAACTTTATTGTCACCCAATTTCGGTTACTTTTTCATGATGGAAAATTGCAAAATTTTTAATTTTGCGTGAATGTTATTTTTATTATTTACCGTAAAACAAAAATGACAATATTTGATTGCGGAAAGCAATTGAAATTCGTTAACAGAAAGTTCAATAAATGATAAGGGGAGTGGACCAAAAAGATACACAGAGCAACGTCAAGGTATCAAAGAGTCTTTCTTCATTTGACTATAAGATCCGGGCTGTACAATATCTATGAAATGGGTAGTTTACATTCCACAATTTGAATTTCGTGATTTGTCACGTGGATAGCAACAAACGCTTAATCTGCGATTTCCTGCACAAATCGAGGGATTTTTATTATCACGAAGGGTCGGGTATGCCATTTCAATTCATTTCTTCCATTTATTTAGAAGGTAACTGATCCTATGTAATATTTAATGGCTTAGAGAGATAAAAGTTGCTATATATTTTAACATAGCAGAGGTTTATAAGTTGTGTTCACTCCAGATAAAGTGGTTTTTAATGAGAGCATATACACAGGCTAAAGTCTTTATTCTCCACTACTTATATATTTATGTAACGATCCCGTTCGTTTCACCCGGTAAAAGGTAATATCCCACCCCTGATATTAGTCGACATGTTTCCATTATCACACCCATTCACATATCCCCTTTTCAGTATCATTAATGCATAAAATCATCTTTGCTATCCGGCCGCCGTTATCGACTCTGTCTGAATGCTGAGTAGATACAAATTGAAAGCTTGCTGAAGTATTAATCTGACGTTATATGTATATATTGTTAATCACATTGAAGTATCTAAACGAAGAGAAATATCTAATTTTTTAGGTTAACTTGATTTAACTTCAGTTAGCTCAGCTGTCGAAACATCTTTGCTGGCATCATCTGGCTTCTCTTGATTATAAAAAGGGGAAAAAAATCAAGAAATCATTTTTTATATCATTTGAATTCACCTTGAATGAAACAGCTTATGGAATCCAACTAAATTAACTTTTCACTTACCCCACCTTGGCTATGTTAAGACTCTGAGCTGCCGAACATGGTGCAAGATCATTCTACATTCTCAACTATTGGGAGAAGAAATTAATTGAAGTGGCAAGTCTGACCATCACGAAATTGTGTACATTTTTCATTTTCATGTTTACTCTTTACGTCGAACCTCCCGCAAAGATTCTCTTCTAAAAGGTAAATACAGAGGGTCAAAATTCTTTAATATCAAGGAATAATGACATCCGATTTAATTTTGACTTTTATTATTAATCATGACAATTCAAAATAATCCATTATGGCAAAGTAATTGAACACCGAGGAACATAAAGGGATTCGGTACGGTTTATAGGATGGGGATTGACTGGAACTAGAATTCCAAGGGTATCAAAATAGGAATTGCACAATTTATAATAAGATTCTATTTGTGCTATTTTAACTGTTCAAGTATTGTTAAATATTTTGTGTTTTAATGTTCCAATGTCCAAAAATTCATTGTGCTTTGCGAATTCTAATGAGTTCAAATTCGCCGGGTCCAGAGCAAAATAATTAGTTGATTAATTTATGTGATCAGCATATTTTACTTTAATCTTAGGCTGTCCGAAAAAATTTTTCGACCAGCCAATTCATGATTTATGCGGTGTGCAAGGTATCTGAGGACACTTATATTTTTGTAATTTAAACCAACTCGATTATAATTAATATGTTTTTCATATCACAAGATCTCAATGCAGATAATACTGTTACTAATGAAATGAAAAGGCACACTCTAATAGTGTCTATAAATGCGAAACAAGCCACTTAGAAATTCCAAGATTTCTAAAAGTCACCACATCTTTCATTTGCAAAGTTGCTGCTGAATGAAAACAATGAAGATGAATTGGCCGCCACGAGGAAGAGAAAACGGGAGCATTGTCAACGCTCTGCTAACTTACTCACTCAGAACACCTGATTCTGTCGGAAGAGTGCATGGCATGGCATAATGGACGAAAATCGTGGGAAGTCAATACACAACATCTTGCCAAACATCTTCAAGTGTCTGAAGGAATATTTTCCATCAAGACCTCGGATACAGACTTTATATGTTCTTAGGCGAGGTCGCCAGTTTATGTAAACAAAAAACAACTCAAGGGAGTCGTATACTGAGTGCAAAATGACTCTTAAACAAACTGAAGCACCCAGAAGAACAGGAATGTCTTTAATTTTTCTCCCACGAAAACATCTTCCACTAGGATCGAAAAGTCAATCCAAGAAACGATAGATGGCTATGCGCGGACCCCATCGAAATTCCAACTGTTATATATGCGCACGAAGTTTCCAGCAACAGTGATGGTTTTCGATTTTGTTAGCAGTGAAGGGCATATTATGACTCCTCAGTTTTTTCCACCCGGTCTTAGAGTCAATACAAATGCAGATGCCTAAGTGAAGACTCTCAAACCATTGTTATTAAGCCTTGAGCAGTCAGCGTAGTCAATGGAGAAAGACCCTATGTCTTCCATTAAGATTTATCTCCATCTAATAAAGTTCCCAAAATTCAGGAATCGTCATCATGTCACGCCAAAATCATGGTCTCCTAACTTACCAGACTTAAATCCTTTGGATTATAACGTGTGGGACGGGACGTGGTTGAAAGGAAGTTATTAAACATTCCCACAACACGAAATCCTCCTCTCTGAGTAGGCAGGAGGTCGAGCAATGGAAAACATTGATGAAAAAATCTGATGAAAGCTTACAGTCACTTGCTTTCGGACTCAAATTAAGTGGGTGGTAGAAGCCGAAGGAGGATATATAGAATATGAAACCTAGATTAATATTATGTTTATTTGTTTTGTTACAAAAACTGTAAGTTTTTACCATTAACGGTTTTATTTTCTGCTTTCTAAAGTGCGTGAGGTGTCCTTAAATGCCTTACACAGAAATTTTAGAATGGAAATTTATTGATACTGCTCTTGCAAGATATACATTTTTAATGCCATCCAGGAACACTGAAATTTTTTACTTTTCTTTTAGGGCTTACATGTAAGACCGCACGTTCGACACGCTGTTTTCAATTTCGAGAAAGTTAACATGGGCAAAGTAGAACACACCTGGGAAAACATGGTGCGGCAAAACATTAAATTCACTTAAATCTATTACCGTTTTTAGAGAGACTCTGGTGTATTCATCCCTAATGCATCTATTATGCATTTACCTTATGGAGTGGAGGAAGAGAAGGGGATAGGGTAAATGAAAAGTTAAACATGTGAATTTATCTTAGCGTCAAGGAGATTATGTTAAGTTAGTTAAATGAACTAAGTCTAATTCATTATATACTCTTAATTTAAGATGGGCAAATCATGAATTTTAATGTAAGTCAAGAATTAAATTTATTTTCTAAATATTTTTTTATTCATCAGCTTTCAAGATGGCCGCATTTTAAAAAGCGGTTGGAATTTTGGCCAATTGGTGAAATAAATTAAGTGGTAGCAGGTGCAAGAGAATTGATATACTGACTTAAGAAATGAAGTGGTGGAGTGGAACACGGGTTTAAATCTCCAAAACGAAACGTCTGTTTGATTCGACCCAAAAGAATCATATCTTTAAAGTAGGTTTTATCGGCAGTTACCGGATGATATTTTGTATTATCGCCGTACCGAAAAATGAAATTTTCATAACTTCCAAACTTAGTTTAATTTCCGCATAGAATTTTTATGAAGGTATTCATAAAATCACATTTATTTAAAAAAAATTTCGAATGTATTATCCACCCATATTTTTAGAATTCTAAATTTAATAAAGTGGACACAATCATATCCTTCTTAAGGTTAGATCAATTATAGAATTAGAAAGGTAATTTTCAAGCAATGTCAAACTGAAATATCTAACACATTTTATAAGTCTTCGCATTTCCAAACTACCGAGTTATAGTTCTGAGAGGAAATAAATTTAGAACTTATGACTTGAAGTTCAAAGGTCCACGTAGATAATAGTAATCATCATAAGTTCTGCGCGTGATCCCGAAGACCACCCGTATTTGCAAAATTTAATTTTTAATTTGAAAACTAAAGAGAAAATGTCACCAGAAATGGGTGATTGCCTGCTTAAACATGGTATATAATGTTGTAAATAAAATATGATTATCATTAATAGATAATTAATGGTCCATTTGATTCGTCTTTATTTTGAATGACACCTACTCTGTAAGTTGTGATAAGATTATTGAAATCATGCTGCCTTCTCTGCCCTTGACAGAAGAAATGCATTGAAGCGGGAAGATCAAGTAATTTAATAACCGATCAATAATTTCTGGAATTTGTGGAAAAGAATTTTATCAGTAATCAAGGTGACGAATTATGAAATGTGAATTTTGGAGCGTGAAGCAGTGAACTGTCTATTAAATAGGTATTCTGCAATCTAAATCTAACTAACTCTCTTAACCCTCTAATTTTGACCTTTTCCTCCTATTCCATATTGAATCTACCCAATCTACATTGGTTTCCCACAATAAAAATATGCCTCATTTTCGCATAGCTGTGGCTTTTAATAATGCGAAGAAAATATACTACAAGTCTTCTTTGCAAAATCTTCTTCCACCAAATCTCTATTGAAAAGTTTGTACGATTTTAATTATCTCTGGCTTTGGGATGAGACTTTCGTGTTAGGTGTAATCTGTCCTTGCAAAAATCCTAGTAGGCCATTCACTTCACGCGTGCTGCTGGTAGACGTCTGTTAATTCAAAGGAAATGATTTCAGGACTCAGAGAACGCGTTTGTGGATGTGGACGGCTAAATGCACCGGTTAATCTAAATCAAACTAGCAACAATAAAGTTCATGTGAAGTGATACGTGCTACTCTAGGACACCACACTTCTACCCAGGTCGGTGTTATTACTGTGATGTCTAGACAACTGGATCAGAGCCGTAAATTCGTGGTCACATCTTGCTCAATGATATTTGTATTTATAGCTCCACAGTCGCAATTTGAAAAGTGAAAGTATGATGTGATTCAGTAAAGAGGAGTACGAAGTTTTAGTACTTCGCAGTATCACCATAACGCAATTCGTTTGATACATCATACGAATAATTTTACACGTATCATTCTTCATTTTTACAAACGCAAAATTTCCCGTAGAATAAGCATTATTTATTATTGTTGAATTTCACTAACAAAAGGTCATTTATCAAAATGATTAATTACATTTATTAACCCACATCAGAGAAGTTGTTTTACCAATAAATAGGTAAATTATCTACATTAATTTTCGAAAATGTAGATTAGTTTATTTGCATACCAAATTTGGCTTGTTAATTAAAGTTTTCTATACCCTTAAAACATATTTTTATCATGTCCATTTATCTTACACTCGTATTGCCCTTGAAAAAGAGAGCATTGGCAGACGCCCATATTAGGAAAACAATTTCGGCAGCATAATAGAGTCAAAATCAAACGACAGGCAATGGAATTTTTAGAATAAGTTGCTGTAATAAACCAGCCAATTCCATTTGCCTACTGCCTATGCAAATGATTTTTAAAATAAAAACGTAAAAAATGTATTTTTTGATGAGCTCGTTTAATAGAGCATAACAACTCTTTAAATGCAATCCCAGGTAAATTTAGAGTTATTTAGTCCGAAATGAGTGGAAAACCTGTGCATTTCCACCATGCGCGAGCAATTGAATATTTCCGAAGGAGCAACTGTTAATAAGCATGTGACTTAATGAAAGACACTTGTGATATTGAGAGAGAAAATTTAACGAATAACTTGTAACTTCAACCTTCCTGTAAAGTGTCATTTCATAAAATACCTTCTCGATGTTTCTGACAAGAGTGCTTGCTACAATATTGACACATTTTAGTGTGAACTGCCAGTGGACCAATAACATAACGCTTAATGCATAATATATGACACCACTTTTATTATCTACACTAGATGAAACTATTCTACAAGGCTAAAAATAAGGGCTTTGGAAACTTTTCCGATTATAATTTAAATAGGAAAATATTAATTAACTGCATTTTTGAATAATTTTATAATTTTAAACGATCGTAACTGCTTTCAGAGGTCTATAGAGGCTTATTCGTCAATGACTGATGACTTAGTTGAATTCGATTTATTAATATGCGGTTATAAAACCAGAAATCCCCGAATTCAAAAAGAAAATGGGATTAAACGGACTTCTGCAAAATCAACTAAGTGTAATTTTAATACATTTTAAGAAATGTCTAAATTTCATAAATAATTAATAATAAATAGTTAGTCTAAATTTCGGATAAACTGTCTAAACCTTCGAACGTTGGATTCACCTTGAATAATTTCGGGGTCTTCTGATGCGTCGGGAGTAAATATCTGCCCGATGATTGCGTTGGGTCTCCGGAGTTTCGAGATCCCTCGGCGGAGGGAGTCAATATACGTCCAGATAAATCTCCTTTGGATCCATTCTCCATTGGATACCAAGAATGGAGATGGCTGCGACTGTTCACCCAGATTTTGACACCAACATGAGGCGTCGTCCCTAACCCAAAGTGTAAAGAATTAAGAATCTGTTTCACTGTCTCCTCAGTGTCTAGTGTCACAGGAAGTTGCCTTTTCACAGTGTGAACAAGTTATTCATTCAAACCATCAAGATTGAGTTGCGAATGTAAAAGAAAAATATTTAGACCACGAAAAATGTCTTCAAAACGAGTAGAAGAGAACTGGGTGACATTTCTAGACAATAACTTCAAGTATACAATTTGTGGTGAATACCTGACGAAGGCTGCCAATGAGGTACTAGTTGTAACCGGTACACTATGAATTCAAATCAACCAGGATGAAATAGGAAAGTCCTTGTAAAGGTCCAGTAAGACCTAGATCACTGTAAGAACAAGAAGCCTTAGATTGAGGACATATAAAAGCATTCTTGGGAGAAATGAGGCAGTCGTTTGCTTAACCTTGCCTGCATTTTGAGCAACCACTTTTGATATTTTTTTTCAATTGAGCCCGAAACAGGCCTAATAATGACAATTTGTTCAAGTTCGTTGCAGTTGACATTAAAAAATGCCGATCGATTAGGAAGGAAGATGAGCTATGACTTAGCCGAATGCAGCTGCACTGATCAGGACATCTTGGAGTCTTGATCTTGGTTGACGATTTAGAAGTTCTTGGGGAGGCAAGAGTACAACAGCCTTCCTTATCTCTCTTTAGCGACATATTTGGTTTGCCTGGTAATCTAGTAGATAGGATTTAGGGACTGATTGCTTCTTGGACACGGTAGGCTTGAAGTCCAGCCGTGCTTAAACGACTTTAGGTATGGAAAACTCCATAGAGTGTATGAAATTCGTTACTTACACTATTTCTATCTGAGGAGCATAACGTTATGTCACCATTGGCAGTCTGGATAGGAGTAGCAGTAGAATGCACCAAAGGATATAATGATACATTAGGAGATGGAGGATAACTAATAGTATAAGTCTACGAAACATTGGCCGTAAATGTGATAGGAAGATCGCAAAAGTATTTTGCTTCAGTTTCTGCGGGCAAGTTTTATAAGTTTTTTAAAGTATTGTGTTATTCACGTTTCCTGAGAAACCGATGACTTTTTTTAGTTTTAATACTGTAGAAACCTCGGAGATGGTAGATAATATTTGTTCGTCCTATTGTTGTACACATATTGGCCCCCACATAGCCACAAATCCTCCGAGTTCAATATTAACATGGAATTAAGCTAATTGCAGCAATTTTCTCAAAATAATATAAAGTAACGACCCCTAATTTTAGTATATTTAAACAAAAATGTAAATATTATAGACAATTAACAATATATTGTTAATCTAATTTTCCTTGGGTAGAAGTTATCCGTTGTTATCCAACACAACATTAACATATAACATGGTAAACAATTCGCCAACAGAATACAAATACGACTCTTGGCGGTCCGAAGCCAGTATGGATTGCTTATTTGCCACCTTTCTTATATCAAAATGAACTGATTCTCATATTTAAATATCTTCCAATGATAAAATCAAGAAAAAGTGTCGGATTTGTCTTGAGTAATAGGTAATAGTTTATTTTCAAGGTTTAGTTGATCGTTTTTACTCACTCACCTTATGTCAATCATTTGCAAACCTTTACTGTCAAACTATTTATCATGAACCAATAATATTACAGTAAGTTTCATTACATTACTAATTTCTTACTGAGAGCTTTAAGTTACTGCTAAAAGTAATTTTAATTTTATTTTCATCATAACCCGGACAGAATGAGGAAAAATAATTGTTTGGTTAAATATAGAAATTGCTCTCTTAGAAACTTAAGATAAATAATGACACATGAGTATATCCATTTCTCTTCACCAAAATAAAATTACCCCCCTTTCCTTTCTCTCCCTATAATTTTCTAAAGCGAAAGAGGAAGATTTATGAAAAATTGACCCCTGAACAACAAAGTGAGGAGAAACCAGACTCTTGTTACACGTTTCTTTAAATTACATAACATTTCTGTAAAATATAGATATAGTTGCTTAGTCCTGTCTGAGTTGGGATTTTATTTTTTCCTCCCAGATCATTGACATTTTTGATACTTCGGATACGTTAGTACATACGTTAGCAGACTTTCTTACGCATATCAAATCTAATTTCTCTCTCATTTCATTTGTCAACCGCCTAATTCTTGACTTACTGATTTGGAATGGGCTGTTATTTTCCAGCTTACTCTCAGGAAGAGTATTAATCTCGCGATCAACTTTATCAGGTTCATGCAAGTTGTCTACTGACCGGATTTTGTGATATTTTACAGCATTTTTATGAAAAAAATACAGTAAGTGTCACTTGCATTCCATAAACCAAAATTAGTGAATTTACAAAACTTAAGACGCTATGTGTACTCCGTCTTTTTGATTGTGAAGTCTTTTAATTTTAGTTTTCCTATTAAATTTGAACGTTTATTTACCAAGCTGGTTTTATCTCGCCATGAGTGGACACAGATTACGGAGATCTGCTAACTTAAAATTTATAGCTGTGTTAAAACCGTAAGACGGGGAATAACATGTAAGACAATTTTGCCTTGGGAGGAAGAAAACACATTAAAGCGGCGAGACAGATCTTTCCTGATTAAAAAGGGGGTCGATAAGCACACAAATAACAGACAAGAGTGCACTGCTCTTCAGGCGACGGATCATGAAATCTGAATTGTGGAATTTCTCAACTGGCAAATATTGTACAATCCGAATCTAAAAATCAAACGAAGTAAAACTTTTTTGTACTTTGACGTTGCTTTCAATATTTTAATTTAATCCTCCCTCCTTATAATTTATTTGACTCTCTATTGACAGATTTCAGTTGTTTTGTTTGTTTTACTCTTTGCAATAATAATAATACCCAGTTAATTTAAAGGGCTTAATCAAAATAAAATTCGATTGAATTCATGAATTAATAATCGTTTTAATAATTTTTTTAAGAGTTAAACATAAAATTTATTAACGTATCATGGTGACATAATTTTATGCAAGGAGTTGGAAATTCAACTTTGGATTTCCCGCAAAATGTGCTTCATGGAGCTACTTCGATGCCTTTTAGGATGGAAGGGTTATACATATTATTGGAATTGGCAATTAGCTTAAATAGATAAGTAAAATTGCGCTTAAATAAAAAATTATTTTAACTAATTGGGGAGATCCAAATTATTTGACTTTATTTCTGAAACATAGTCCTTCATAAGGAAGATGGTATTATAATCAGAACTTTTATGAAAAGTCAGTTTATGCAATTTTTCATGCCTGTGATTAAGAGGTTTGATATCAAATATTTACTTCAAATTTCTTTCGAATTCGCATTTAGTGAAGAAAAATTTTTCATTGTCATTTATCTTTTAGTCTTTTATCTTAGCTTAAAGACAACAAGA
Organism: Hymenolepis diminuta; assembly: GCA_900708905.1. Lineage (NCBI taxonomy): Eukaryota > Metazoa > Platyhelminthes > Cestoda > Cyclophyllidea > Hymenolepididae > Hymenolepis > Hymenolepis diminuta. The sequence continues at coordinate 2,172,042 of CAADRB010000004.1, forward strand.
ATCTTTTTTCATGCCCCACTTAATTCTGGTAGAACTACAAATGATTGGCAGATGGTTAACGTCAGGAGAAGGCATTTTATGTACCAGAAAAACTTTTTCATTTTGCACAGAAAAAACTGAGCCTTTTAAACTGCATTAAAAACCTCCGTTATTTTGATTTGCGGAGGCAAATATTTTTATTCTCTTTTCAGCAAATCAAGTTTTGAAAAGGTGAGCTCCATAATTTGAAAAATTTCCGAATGACTTGTTTACAAATAATTCAATGACTACGGTGGATTACTAATCTAATTTAATAGAGTTTTCTGGAAGCAGTAAGCCTTTTGACATGAAAAAAATTGTACCAGATGTAAATTAATAGACAAAAATTTTGGAAAAATCCGATTTTAGGCATATATTTTCTAGTAAAAGGGGAAAAAATAGGGAACCTGGATTCACTTGCTTTTGAAAACCAGTAATTCAGTTATATTAAGAGGAAAACTAATTAAATTCCGTAATGTAAATCACAATTAGGAGTTAAACAAGAAGTTGTACAACTTCAAAATGACATTTACGGAATGGATGAAAGCGTCAAATTTGAGGATTTTGGACGTGAAAGCTAAGTTTTTATAAAGATTGAGCAATCTTGGTTCATAAAACTCTTTCTAAATTGAAGAAATTTTTACGCTGTTTTACTTTGAATAAGACTGGGTGATATATGAGCTAGTTGCCGATTATCAGGAGCAACGATTGCCTCAGTTTACATTTTCCTAACACCAGATTCCACAAACAAGTTCATATTCTCCTGATTTTACTAGAAACATCCGCATGAAGTTGGCTCAGCTTGAGCGGATGAATGACAAAGCTCCTTTTTTCTGTAAAATTACAAAAAATATTTGTTAGTACAAGCCAAGATTTGTGAAGTAATCCAACAAATCCTAGCTCATACCAAATTTTTAACCTAACGCAACTAAACCCTCTCCCTAAGGTTATACATTTTCCATTAATTTGGTAATTTAACAAAACATCTTAAACACTGTACACTAATGGAAATGTATATCTAATGTTAAAAATCTTTGATGCAGAAATTTGATGCAAATTCTTTCATTAACAACTGGGAAGAATGTTCCAAATAGAACTTCAGTCCTGGGAATATTTTTCGAGAAGTACCAAGAATCCAAATACTGTGAAAAGTAATGTCATCCCTAAAATAATAACAATATAAACAAAAATCTTATTAAAATGGGCATTGTAACTTAAATGAATTGCACCTATATGGGAAAAATTCATGGTAGGATTTTATTAAAAAAATAACTGTCTCGGCCAGATCAAAATGTGTATATAAAATAAACTGTATAAGTTATTATCATGATACAGGTAAGAAACTCGTGCATGAGATCTTAATTATAGTCATAACTGCTCGAGATTAATAAAAGCACCTGCGGTATGGAGTTCCTCCTGACAGTCTTTGTAATGAATTGAGCATTTTCTTTTGTAAGGTCCTTTTCAATCGAACAGTTGGTTCCTGAACGTTTAAGTATGGCAATAACATGGCGTGTTCTAGAATTATTGGATAAAAACAAATAATTTTGTCCAAAAAATATAAATTTACAATTGATTTTTAATTATTCACAAGATTTACAATTTTGTTAAAATGCCAAAGTTGAAAGTGAATTAGTAGAATTCTTGTTGAATGGTATTATTGAATAGTGGTGATCTCAGTGACATTCGATAACCACATTCCCAGAGGAATTATTATGTCTCCCGGATTAAAGCTAATCGAACAAAATTAATCATAAATAGAGACGTGGTGGAGAAATTAATATACTTAACGAAATAAAAATGGTTTTCCGTAAGCGTTCGACTGGAAAAATTGTATAACACTGTCAATGAGCATTTTGACGGCTAGAAATAGCACAGTAGAGGACATATCTTACATCACTACTACTTCATTTTAATTCTTTTTTATCCTCTCGAGTTTTCTAATTTTAAGTGACTGATTTATTGAGCATGCTGATGTACTTGATATTTTAAGTGCAGATAGTTCTCTATCCCGACTTATTTCACGTTGAAAGATGGGGAATTGTTGGTACTACTTGATTGAAAGTTAATCCATATATTTTTAAACAGAGTGCCGTTTATCATATTATTTGAAAAAACTTCACAGTTCTGAAACAAAAGATATCAGGTTCGAATATCTAGCTAGAATGCATTAAATATATGTGCATGCTGAAAATAACCCTAGATATGCACGCAGACTTATTGTATAATATGCAAAAAATTTTAAAAATATGTATTTTCAGACTGATTCTTGAACATATTAATAAGGATGTTGACCGATTTATAGACCCAAATAGGTTTCAGGGGCGTTAGAAGTATTTCCTCAATCTTGATGGATCAAATTGAAGTGTTCGACTTTACACATGGGTACCAATGGGGAAGCCAAACATGGAGGTCATTGTGGTCACTGGCCAGATCGGGCCACATAATCAACGGTCGCTATCGCTCTTGCTCTCACCATTTATAATCCTTATGTATATTTATTCCATATTTCCATATTTCATACATCTTTCAGGTATTAGGCCTTTCCTTTTTACTTGCATTGTCTATTCGATGCGCTTAAACAAAGATGTGTTTAGATTCCTGCGGAATAACTTTGAAATTATTCAAGACACTTTATTAATTAAACAAAGAATCATAACAGGAATGTAAATTTCCTTCAGTTAATTGATATTTGAAGGTCAACCCACTGCCGAATCGATGACAGTTTTTGTCCAGACTTGATTTCAAGCTGTCACGAGCGAAGCGCTCCAGCATACTGATATGAAGGGAGAATTAAAGACCAAATGGAGGAATTTCTCATCTCGAGACTAAAAATAGACCCTGTTTTCATTTGGTGTGCTTGTCATAATCCTGTCATCTACCACTTTTTAAGCGTAAACACCCAGAGCAGATATGCGAAGCAATATGTGATGGCAAAAAGCAAAATATATGTTATTCAATAAAAATGGCCTTTAAAAAGTGAAGAATGCATTTGTGCTATCTTATTAAATTAGTCTAAAAGGAACCAATTCCTATTAGAAAATTCCTAGGAGTGTAAGAAATAGAAATGATTTGTTTAGAATAGACTTCTATAATACCCCATCATTTTATCAATATTACATTTCTTCAAGCAAACTGTCCAGTCATCAAAATCATATATACCTCTGATTTAGTAAATGTGAATTGGAAATAATGTAATATGTGCATAGTAATAACCGATATTTTAAGTAAAGTAAAAATTACAAATAAAAGTTTTTAATTAAAAACAGTTCAATCTCTTTTGAACAGACGAAGGAGAATAGTCCATGAATAATGTAGCAGTTGATAATTAATTATTATAACTATGATAATATAATAAAAGTAACTGTTAAATTAAGGAATGTCTTAAGAAATGTCATTCTGAGCATAATTTTATTGTTGAGAATAGTATGAAATTTATTTATATTTATACTCCACTCTCTCTCCTTCACTGCCCTTACTTGAATAACCCGTGTTAAGGTTAATCTAAACTCTTCGAATCACAATAACATCAATTCGAGTTCTGCTGTTAAATACATTAATACTGGTCCACTCAATAATTTCTTACTTAATTATATCAAATATTCCGTAAACTCTGAACTCACAGAATGCTATATATAAATTTCGCCAGGAATTGCCGTGTAAAATCAAGGTAACAGGTTTCTTTGTAGAAGTCACGAGCGCTAATGTGTGTCTCCTGCTGATTAAAAAGCGGACTCATAATTAAATTATTTCATTTCAAAATAGAGGTCAACTTATCAATCATTCTATACTGCTGGATTTTTCACCCCAAGTAAAGTAAGGTATAGGAATTAACAAACAAACCGTGTGTTTACGACTAATGCCTGAAGATTATAAAAAATACATTACAGGTTAAAAAATTATTATCTTCAGGAGAAAGTATGAAAAGTGTACAGGAAAATAAAGACTATTTGGCATAAGTATAAGTTGTTGTAACACACATTTCAATTTCTTCGAGTTTATTAGAGCTTCATCGAAAACATTTACAATTATAATTCAGTTAATCGGCTTAAAATTTAAAGAATTGAAAATGTAACATATAATTAATAAAAAAGTAATTTAGATTAAAGGGCATTCATAATATTATTTTTTGCTGTTTTTTTTCCAGCAGTTGAATTTCATTAAAATCAAATAGTTGTGTACGAAAAGGGCGCCAGAAGATTCGAAATTATATCTACTCGATGTAAGATCCATAGGATTAAAAAGATTTATTAGTAAAATAACAGAAACGGTAACTTTGCGCTTTATTTGCACATAACTCTCTTACTTATGTCAGTTTGTGAGCCGCATGGAATGTATTTTTGTTGACATACTCCTCTTCTCCCATATCCCCTAATGTATCCATTCCTTCATTAACTCTTCATAGGCAGCACTGCCTGGCTCCACATACGCATTTCAAATCATCAACATCGTCAGTCACAATTGTGAGAATCATTTTTAAACCACTCTAAAGTGTCCGGTAAATTTGGCTCAAGTAGGTAATAAAACAGAAATTACAAATGCCAAGAGCTTTGTCCTGTGCCTGAGATAAATTTTCTTTCCAACAATAACTTTTATAGCAATGTAAAATACGCCTAGTTGCTGCCGATTTGATCTGGAGACCCATGAAATGTTTGCAGGCTACAGTTGGTCCAGACAATGAGAGATGGGAGGGGACGGTAGTGCTGCTACTTCCAGAAAATGTATTAATTTACGGGTAAATTATTAGAAATATTATTTTTTTCCTAAAATTAAATTTAAATGAAGCAACTCTCCTGACGTCCTTTTTTTAGTCCTCCTCTTTAGTCTCTCTCAGTACTTTTATTTACCGAGTTTTTTGCTTTCTCATAATTAAAAAAATATGAAAATTTTCCTATACTGCTCTAGACCAGAATGAAGTAAAATATAAATAAATGTTTCAATAAATATTCCAGTTTCACAAGGGAAATAAAAAACTCTATCATCTTAAATTAGCAGCTGAACTAAAGACCAAAATTTTCTTCTTCATTTATTATTTATATAGAGAGAAGAAGAGTCACGTTTGATTTAACCGCTCAACTAAGATCTATTTCTATTATTTGCCGATCTCTGTCATAATTCATGGTTTATTCAAACTCACTTGCTTTCATTAAGGGAATCGTTTTATAATTCATAGTGTTTTACGGTTAATATTATTTATTATTTTCCAATTTTTAAGAATTTAATTTTGAAAGATAAGTCTCTATGCATTCGCATTCTCCACGATAATACCTCAGTTCTTTCGCCCACGAAGTTGGAATTTCCCTATGACACATGACGTCTATCTGGCATGTCTAAACGCGCCCATCGATTTTCCCCTCTTTTCTATAACCGTCTCGTTTCACCTAAAGAGTACATCTACGCTCATGCTTTCGTGCGGCTTTACCCAAGTGACTCATATAAAACTAGCCTTGTTTTCCAGACAATAACAGCATGCGCTGGTCCACGTGGATCCAACACGTCCTTCCTTCTCTCTCTCCCTCTCCCTCTCTCTATTATTCGTTGTGGCTTCCTTAAATACATTTTGGTCTACGCAACTCTTGGTGTTCTGTTTCACAATTGTTATTAGCTGCAAACCGTTGGTTGTTATCTACCTCCAACAACTTATTTGAAGCGCTTACTTCACCCCAAAATCAAGAGCGTACTCAATTTTAGCTATAAGTTAAACTATACTAAATGTATTATAGAGATATTAGACTTGAATGCGATGGATTAACGAAAATTGTATTGTTTCTGAGTAGTTGAATTGTAAAATTATTTCCGCAGATCTTCCTACAAACTTCTCCAAATTGTGGCATATTCTCATGTTCTAATGCCAGTCGTAATTTTTTCAACGCATTTAAACAAATATTCAGCTATTGTTGGTAAGAAGACTAACGTCATTCTAAGCATCAGAAATATGACAATATCATACGAATTTGACATCCAAATTAAGGTCTTTAAATTTCAAAAAATGCTTATTTTCTTGAATGAAATTTTGCGAATCTCTAGTAAATCAAAAAAGAGCGTTGAGTTTTTTCTCATATGAAGAAGTTAAATTTGAGACTAAATCATCGCTACAGACCATGAACTGAAAGGTAAAACTTGTATAATATACAACAAATATTGATATTTATTATCCTTCCTCAACACTTCTAAATAATAAAAGGCTTTATATTTCCATTTTTAATGCTTTTTTATTTATTATTATTTTTATATTTCATTTTTTTATTTAATGAAATTTTAAACACAATAGGTGCGGATTTACGATTGAAAGAAAGCACAATTAGGAGTGTAAAGGAGAAGAGTCATCTTTTTATCCGCCACAACAAATAAGCGAACAGGCGGCGTGTGAGGCAATGACAAACTTCAAAATATTGAAGTAAAATTTCAGCTAGAGTTAAACAAAACATCCTCTGCTTTATATCTAACAGTATGTAATTTGAAAATGATGTTATGTGTAAGTTCAAATTTTAATGCCACTACCCGATGAATAAGAAATTTGAAGTAACGTTGCTATTCTGTTAAAATGCGGAATGGAACATGAAAACGGTTCGTCGAATTTTCACCTCTTGTGCACTGGATTATCAGTAGTAAATTTTCTGGGAATGCGACATTGCTACTGCCTTAATTATTGTCGATTATTTAAAGTGAAAAGCCTTTTTTCCTTCTTTCTAATAGAGGTAAGCAGCTGTGGCCTTAGTATTTATCAAATCTCTCAGGCTTCTAAAAATAATTATCTATCCAAAGTAGAAAAGTCAATTGAATAGAATAGACCCAATGTTTACTGTGAAATTTTGATATTTTTATGTAAAATTAAGAACTTTTTATAAAAAACAAATCGATTCTTGAGGTTTGTTTTTTTGTTTGTTTATTTGCCTCTCTAAGTCGTCGCTTTTTGCAAAGAGATTTGCTTCTCAATAAATCTACTTTAAGTCAGTATATCTAGGAAAAGGAAGATACGTCGAATGCTTTCGACGACAAGCTCACTATTTATTGGTTTAGTTGGTTAATGGATGCTGACAAACTTTGCTCAAGACTGCAGAGGTTTGATGTCTCCATAATTGGTCTCTAAGTCAACCATCCTTATCCTTGTAGTTCCTATTACAAACAGTTAGTCAACTTTTGTCATCGAACTGACAATGTTTCAACCCTCAAATATCAGTCATATAACAAAGACTGGTATTCAGGTACATAGTTTTTGAAATACTAATAAAATTTATTGATCAATAATATAGATGTCTGCACCCTTCCTTTCCTGTCTGAGTGACATAGAGCAAATGATTGCATTCATAAATTTGGTACGTTAATTTTGAAATCTGGACCGTTAAGGAAGAAGATTCACATTCAAAACGCTATCTTGAGTAAACTAATACACTCATTGGGTCATATTTTGCGTAACGCCTAATGTTATTGACTAATTATGTGAATTTTAGTGAAAGTCAATATCAGATATTGATTCTAACAATTATTCACTTGAGTAAAGGAATCACCCATATTAATTTTTCGGGGTTTTAATCATTATTATATTTTAGTTTTATTACCTTATTATAGAAAATGGGAAAATAATTAAAGCTTAAACTATTTATGAGCATCGAAAATCTCTCAAGCGTTTATTTATTGCTAGGATAATTCAGGATCGATTAATTACTTAGAATAATAAGATGCATTCATTAATTAAAAATCTTGCTGTATAATTTAAATACGTTTTGTCCAAATTAACCACAAAATCAACTAAGTGTTGGAGTTAGATAACAACTAACGATTCACAGCTAACAAATAACAGCAGCAAAAACAGTCACCAAGTTGTAGCCGTTTGAGTAAGAGCTAACAACAATCATAGAGTAAAACACCAAGAATTGATTAGGCCAAAAATGTACTCAAGGAAATTACAACAAGTTTGATACGAGTGACAGAGAGAGAGAGGTAGAGAGGAGAGGGCGCTGAGGAAGAGAAGAGATGAACAGAACGCGTAGGAGCCCGTAACTGACAGGCCTGCGTTGTTCTTGTGTGGAAAACAAAGATAGCTTTGCATAAGTCACTTGGGTAAGACCGCACGAGAGCATGAGCGCAGATGAACTTTTTAGGTGAAACGAGACGGTTATCGCAAAGGGAGGAAATCGATGGACGCGTTTAGACATTGCGGATAGGGATTATGCGTCATAGTGACATAAAAGACGTCACTCCAACTTCGTGGGCGAAAAACCGAGGTATTATCGTGGAGAATGCGAATAGAAGGTAATTCTGGAAATGTATAGTGTTATCTTTCATAAGTATCGAAGTTTGGATTGAAAATTATTTCAAGAAATAGTTCTAGATCTCATGAAAGGTTATTCGTCAAATTACCAAAAGAGAATTTTCATATTTTATTAAATTAATATCCTACTTGAGATATCATTTTAATAGACCTAAGTACATAAACGAAAAATATGGCACATGAACATCTGCTAAGCAGTGGCCTTGTAAATTCATTAAATAGTAATTAATTGGTTTAAAACATTTTTGTAAAGTGCTTGATTTAATAATAATAAATTTTAAGTACCCAAAATGAGATGGTGCGTTTAGTAATTTAACACTGATCCAAATTTTACATTTTAAAAATTATACTTTTGGTTTATAACATTATAAGCAAAAATTTTTACAACGGGGATATTTTTGTCAGAAGCTATCATTTACCCATTTGTTAATTGATGAATTTTGGCGCCTTCAGTTATCCCAATCATTGATTATGACCTGTGGTTTAGTATTCACGAAATGGTAGACATCCTCTTTTACAATTCTCTATGTATTTATTTAGAAACATTGCTATAGATTGCATTAAGAAACTACTTAATGCTGTTTAAACAGCAATAATGTTAATATAAGTACAACGACCAGCTTTATCATGCCAACTAACAGCTCTCTAACTCAATTAATGGGAATAGTGTTACCATCCATTTCGAGTACGCACTTTCCTCTGAAATCAGTAAAATTTGAGCAGGATGATATTTAGAAGATGCAAATGACTTCATACCATAGCTTTTGAAAATCAACATTTATTAAACTTGTTACCTACACAATTTGAAAACTGAGTTCAAACCTAATGCTGACAATAATCTCAAGGTTTTTCGTCTCTAAGGCTCTAATCACGATGAGAAACTAGATAGAGATCATAGTTTAGAGATCGAGATCGTTACTTCATCCTCCTCCTTTCTTCAATAAATATTTACCTTTCTCAGCAAATAATAGCTTTATGGCTATGCATTCATGTCCAAATCGTATTTCTGGAATGACCTTTTGTTTAAATAAATAAATAACAACGGCAGCGTTTAGGGTGGAGGGAAAGCTATGAACTATCGGCCTTGGCATTGAGTAATTGAGTTGTTTATTGGAGAGTATTTTTGAGACTCTCTGTGATAAAGGTTTTTTAAATTTGTGAATGGAACTTATGGATTTAATTCCATTTGTTACTTTCAGTGATGTATTACAGTGTACGAGTTCTGTGTTGTCCCTTAATACACATGTGCACATATATATATATATATATACTTTGAGATTATTATCAAGAATAATGAAAATACAAAAATAATTTACGAATTTTAATAAAGAAATAAGAAACTGAACACTCAGAAATAGCAAAATAGTCTATTAAGGGTGGAAAGGTGAGAGATTTATTATGAAGTCTGAAATTAATAATATCTTCACCTTCTCATAATAGTTATTATTCACATTGTAATTTCAAAGCCTTACGTTATTGATTATACCCCTGGATTTCCTGGTCAGTTCATGTAGGCGAATTCAGAGCCCGTTGATTGGTTAGTTTTTTAAGTAATTGGTTCTATCACTTTGATTCCATTTTAACTTCTGATATCCTTAAAAAGATGGAAGAAATCAAGGTAATTTAAATTTCAGTTATGGTAAAATTGTAAGAAGTGGAATATCGTATATTATCATTTGCGAAATCAACAACTGAAATAAAAAACAAAATGAAGTAGCAAGATCGGCCCTCTTGAATAGATAATATCGGTTAATAACTGCTGAACATTATAGACAAGCATTTGCTTTAATCCAGGAGGACGAATTGTGAAATTTGAATTTTGGAAAGTGAAATTCTCACTTATTAAATATTGCGGAACTCGAGTTCAAAATCGAATGAAGTAGAGCACCTGCTACCTTGATTTTTTATCCTACTCATCTGCTAAAGTTATGTATAATTTAGGAATTTTGCAAATAATAAAATACCATTCTGGGTTATTCATATGAGGAATTAGTGAACTACCAGTACTTTTCAAAGAAATGTAATATTTGCCAAATGTTTAATTAACAATCCTTTTCACACGTCTACCATAAATTCTTGTCCTGGGAATATGTTTTTTGAAATTACCCTACTTAGTAAGGTACGTCAGAGTAAACAAAGAAACAAATATAACACCAGAGATGAGCACTGACACTCTTCTTTCCATTAGAAGCTCAAAATATCGAAGAAGCATAATATGCTGAACTTATTCATTGCCAATTTAAATACATGAATGCATGTTTTGTTTATTTTATCGTTATTAACTATAGCAGGTAAACAAATTTACAGGTAAGGAACAAAATGGGTGGACTGGGAGACGAGAGGAGAGTTAACAAAGTATATTATGAAGGAGGAATGGCAAGAGTCTTATTTGAATTCAAGAAGTTCTGGGTCGTTCACATCCTTGTAACAGGTATAACTCCTAAGGAAAGATAGGTTTTTCAAGATAGGTCTTAAGTAGAAGGGACTTTTCCATTGGGGAAATTGACTTCTCTCACTCTCATTATTATCAAGACAACCAACGCAATTGGTTATTCGTCTCATAGGATATGCACTGACGAGCTTCCAGTCCGTGGCATCAGACATCGTAGACGAATGCCCTAATTGCAGTGCCAGAATTTATTCAAGATGAAATCTAAGCGTATATATGTTTTTCATAGCTATTTAACAATATTTTATTATAATTCAGCAAAATAGATAGCGGCTATTCTCAGTTTTATGGTACAGGATACCCAGAAGTCCGTCATTAAAGAGAGAAACCGAAACAATTTTTTCTTAATCAATTCAGTGTGTTACGCTTTAAACATTAAAAGCTTTCCATACGTGCACTGAGAAGATTATAACAAAACTACTGAACAGTAAAAATACAGTGTATCATAATCCTTGGTGTCTGAAATTTTCATAGAATTCCTGAATACAAAGGTATTCAATTAATTGAAAAATTTTCGTCTTCTGTTGATAAAGTGGAGAATGCAGGCGTTCTCAGTTTCTTCTGATTCGTGATGTTGATTGAAGTGTAATAATGTTAAGGTCATCTATCAGGGCCACATCGATGGAATAGATGAAATAAGTCAAGTCACTCATGTCGTCAGATCAGTTTCGAGGTGGCAGACAAGCCACTCCCATTTTATTAATAAATAAATTAGATTTATATGCAAAACATTTCTTTGTTATAAATCAGTCATGTCTCTATGTCGGTGTCTCGGCGTGATGATCGACATCTGTTTAGGTATCTATGTGCAAACACGCAAACTTACGGCGGGACCACCTGTGGACACTGTTGTGAAGATCTTATCGTCAGTCAATCATTTCTAATCGCCAGGTGTTGATAGACTTCTGGTGGCATGAAGTATTTGAACAGATATTAAACCGTATTATTTTCATATTAAACTTTAACATTGTATCTGACATCAAATTGTTCAAATCGCACTTTAAACCGTTCTCAATTATAATAGATGGTAACAGACTGAACGAACTTTACAGTAAATTACAGAACGGCTTTACTTGATTGATTTAAATAACTTCAGTTGAAGTGAAACGGTATACCGCCGTTAAAGTTATGTTGGTTAATAAACTTAATTTCTCCCATACAAAATTGCGTGACTCTATGGCAAAGTAGCTTAAAACTCAGAAACTGTATGAAGATACAAATGTTATATTTAAACGTTTAATTCCGTCAGGAAATTTTTTGATAGCATAGTTGTAAACTCCCCCAATTCTGTCAAAGAATTCCAGACCTTAGCAGTACCTATTTAAAAAAAAAAATCTGTCTGGATTTTATCCCATAAAATGCGCTTCAGACACGCAAAAGCCCCCAATCCTTTTAAAATAGATATAAATGCGAATGTTAAATGTGCAATTTTTCGAAAAATTCCTCAAATCGAACCAAGCACATTTAGAATAGCCATTTATTAGTGTTAAAACGCGTAACTAGATATATATCTGTACCGATCACAAAAATTAATTAGAATTACCTTAAATCAAGCCCGCTATAACTTTAAGAACGTAATTTTATTTTAAAAGTCATGATAAATAATGAACCAAAAATGAATATCAGAAGCAATATTTTTAATGAGTGTTGCCACTCATGCCTACGCCGTTGTATACTTGTCTGTTGGATAAAATGTTTCGAGAAATAGACTGTTACCCTACTAAATACTGTTTCAAAGGCAGAAAGTGACAACTGAGGCTCATGATATTCTTTTTTCTGACGGGTATTGCTATATACGTAACTGTCTACAAAGTTCTTTTCAAGTGCTAAGAGTGGACGGCGGTGTGTATAAATAAGTATTACTTTTACTTTAGGGGGAAGAGTCAAACTTAATTTCTCGATCCTGAAAATTTAGTTATATTTTTGAGGTATGTCTCCTTTTCTTTAAAACCCTATAGAAGGTAAATGAAACCGTAGGAGTGACATGTTGTGATCAGATACTTCAATTACTTGTAACACCATACTGTATTTGAGTAGGCGGAAATAGACGAAACCTTATTTATAATATCAAACGGGAAATATATTAGTAATAATAATAAAGAGTGAGTAAACAATTCAAAACGGACATGCAGAATAGTCAGATAATACAACTGGTTATTGATTTAGGTTGGTGAAAAGTATAAAGCACAGCCTACCTAACCTACATGTGTACAGTTGTTCCAATCTGCAGCTCAGTTATTGACGAAGATTAGATCATTACCATAGATATTGACAATTATCACTAATAAGGTTGAAAGTATCCCAGTAGTGATTTATCCACATATTTTCTGTTGATATTCCTAATTGGACGCCGACTAGCAGAAATTGAAAAGCAGAATTTCGGTCCTGTCTCGGGAAGAATTATTTCTACAGATGGTTTTTAAGTCATCCATAAACCTTATCAACTTGCGGAAACAAACCATTCCTGGCAGCCTGAAGGTTAGTCGGGATAAAACTCTTATCTGTTTGGTAGTGTTCTAACCTTAAACATCAATAATACAATAAACGATTTAGTGGGCACATAGATCGTAGCTGCAACTAGACTCTCTTGACATTACAGATGACTCTTACTTTGTAAAACTTTTCTACTTATCTCTATTAAGTATCCTAGGGTGGCGCATTCGTATGCATATGTAGTAGTATCGGCAAAACTAATAAGTTAGAGACAAGATGTCTGGATGGGAACTGAGTGGTTTTACTTATAAAAAACGCATCTATTGGCGCCATAGGCCATTCAGAGTAACAAGAAATGGAATTGAATGAGAGAGTGACTTTTGGTAGTATTCATCTCCTAAAAATTCTGAATATATTTTGACCAAATCCTATTTAAATATCTTCAATCCTAGATAATTTTGCTATTATGTAAATAAATTCGAAGTAAGCACATTTTGTCATTAAGGACTGAAATATTTTTACATATGAACATCCAAATGGTTCAACAGATTACAAATAAAACTTGCATCACTAGAAACTTCATGGAAAAATAAAATTATACTCAGTAAAGGTCGTTTATAAGATCTTCGAAAGTGAGCATTAGGATGGATTTTAAGAATAAGGCATCTCATAAATAAGTTTAATGAAACCAGATAAAAAGAAAAGCAAATTAATTACTTTGAATTAAAAGTTAAAAAAATTACTGCTTCTTCCTTTCTATATGCGGCAAAATAAAATTCACCATCCACATATGCCGTATTATACACTCATGAGATGCAATATGATTTCAGATAAACTTGGAGTAAACATTTTCTGACTTCCTTGAAATTTCGAGCATTTCAAGCATTGTTATTCCTCTGACACGAGAGAATGGCATATTCACCCTCTAAATGTAGTCATGTGTTAATATGGAATCCAAAATATTGAACATGTGGTTTTATTGACCCAGCGTTATCTGTTCGCACACGCGACATTCTAACCGGCGTAGTGACTGAATAATGGTACGCATATATTAAATGATTTTTAAAAAAACTTTATAATCCCACTATTACTTAGAAATAAGTTTCTGATGTCTACAATTTCCTTCCTAAATATCTGTTTCTGTGAATTATTTGATTTTAGAAAGAAGTTATTTCCATTCACGTTGGACAATGTGGCGTTCAAATTGGAAACGCAGTTTGGGAGCTTTACTGCGCCGAACATGCCGTTAAATCCGATGGAACACTTTACGAAGACCCTCATGAACAAGAATGGGTTGAAACTTTCTTTAATCATTCCGAGAAAGGTCGCTATGTTCCCCGATGTCTCTTCATTGACCTTGAACCCTCTGTCATTGGTAGGCGCTCAAATAAATTCTATGTTATCATGATAAACAACTTTTCTGATGAATAAAATGTCTCTCTTTTAGACGAAGTTAGAGTTGGACCCTGGCGCAATCTTTTTCACCCAGACAAATTGATCACTGGATATGAGGATGCGTCAAACAACTTCGCAAGAGGTTACTTCACCGTTGGGAAGGTTCTTCTCTCTCCTATTCTCAACGAAATTAGACGCACTATTGAACAATGCGACAGTCTACAGGGAATACTTTTTTTCAGAAGCCTCGGTGGTGGTACTGGCGCCGGTCTTACGGCAGCTATTTTGGATGTTCTTGGAGATTATCGAAAGTACACGAAAGTAGAAATTCCAATATACCCAGCACCATCTCTTTCACCTGCCGTTGTGGAACCTTATAATTGTATTTTCGGTGAACACTTTGCAATGGAAGATTTTTCAATGGGTCTTCTTATGGATAACGAGGCATTATACGATGTGTGCTCCAGATTTCTTTCTTCAAGATACACTACTTACACAAAGATTAATCGACTTGCAGCAATTGTTATCAGCGCAGTTACTGCCTCTCTACGTTTTAAGAATACTCTTATGGCAGATCTCAACGTCACGCAGACAAATCTCATTCCTTATCCAAGAATTCATTTCCCCTTAGCCAATTTTGCTCCCTTTGTTTCTACCGACAAGACGGAATATGAACCATCACGTGTGAAAGAAATAACTAAATCAGTATTTGATCGCGAGAATCAGTTGATCAAGATTGACCCGACTTATGGAAAATTCATGTCCTGCGCCCTACTTTATCGAGGTGATGTTAGCCCAGCAGAAGTTTATGATGCACTGGCTGAAATGAAATACTCTCGTGGGCTGAAATTTGTTGATTGGTGTCCAACTGGTTTTAAAGTCGGCATAACAAATGAAACTCCAGTGGCTAGATGGGACAGTGGAATTGGACAGATGAGCAAGAACGTGGTTATGTTGGCCAATAACTCAGCAGTTGGACAAGCTTGGCAAAGAATTGTTCGCAAATATTATATGTTGTATTCAAAACGAGCTTTCGTACATTGGTACGTCGGAGAAGGTATGGAGGAAGACGAATTTAATGAAGCGCTAGTGAATATGACTTCTTTGGTGAAGGATTATGAAGAAGCGGCGAAGGATTCTTCTGATAATTAAGTCAAGTTATATTAGCTAAAATGCTACTCAGTACCTCCATCCATATCTTAATAGCATAAATTTCTGAGTGTCATACACTCATTGACCTTTATGTTCCATTGTGGTCAACATAAAACCAAAAACTTATGCGCAGCTGTATGCAATAAACTAGATTTCTTTTTTTCTACTCGCTTAATGTCAGGGAATGCTGTAGATACATCAAGTATAATAGTACACTGACAGTTAAAGCAGACAGTGACCACAAAAAGTGTGGGTGATGAATTTATTAGATAGTTAAGACGATATATTTGTTGTAGTACATGAAGAGCTTCTTATCCTTAACTGGAATATCCACAATGTGAAGAGGATGATTGCAAATCCTAGAATTGCAAGATCCTCATCTTAGAGCTGCTGAATTTTCATCCTAAACTTAAAATAGTAGAGAGCTACTAAACACGTCTATTAAGTGCAACAAATAAAATGACTCTGTTTTAGGGGTTTAATAAACAAAAGATTATATATAAATGCCCACCCAGGTCGAGATCAACCAATGAGAAAAAAACATTGAAAGAATAAAATGGGGAATCAGTAGACAGTAAGTGATATATGTCTATTACAATGTTGCTGTTGACCAGGATTGTCAATTCCCTTAATGGGTAAGTGGTATAAAGCCAAACATTTAATATTTTGGAATACGTGGATTCTAGCCTATACGTGGCTGACTGAGATGCCGGAGTGCGTCTTGTCAGAACTTAAAAAGATTTCTAGAATTTTAAATACTCCAATCAATGAAATATTATGAATTTCTGAAATCAGATGACCGAGTTTAATGTTGGTGACGGATTATTATAGAAACACATAGTCAGATTAATACACAGATCGTCAAGAACTGTTTCCTAACAAATACAAGTGAGAGCAGTGGTTAAAATGAAGTCAGTGCAAACTGAATTATCAAAATGGCTAACCAAACTGATTAATTTTGGCTGATAAATGGATGATAAAATTTGAATTGTTATGGAGGCACCATGATGTTACCCCTTAACACTAGATGAATATTAAAAGACGCTTTCCAAGCTGTGCTTAACATATATAGTGAGTGTCAAGGTAAAATTGGAATGCTGAGACATCGCGTATCACCTCTTCTCCTGTCCTTTTGTTGCTATCCAAAACAATTTTGCTTTCCGACAAAGTGTGATCCGATACGCGCATATAGTGTGGGCGATCTTGTGTATGCCCTCAACCAGGATTTAAATCACCAATGGACAGCTGTCATAATCATCAAGCCACATGACGGCGATATCTACGACGTGAAGAACGGAAAGGACACTTGATTTCGCGATCACAAACAATTCAGACCAGAAGGGTTTGATTTGTTAAATCGTAAAAATCACCATTCTTTAAATAGCCTTGATGCTGTTAATTTTTTGTGTTCTATATCTTACAGTTCTCTAACTCCCGAACAGCCTGTGATCCCCAATGTAGTGCAACGACGCGGAAGAAAGGTTCAGGATATTATCCCCCATATAACTGGACTCGATGGCACTTCTCCCGGCTCCCGGTCGATCTCATGACAAAGACGGACGGGCGTGTTGCATATAAGAAAATAATATTTTTCCTAAAATAATTCTTATTTGTAAGATTCTTTATTTTTCTCCTTTTAATATTTGCTTCTTTTAATTCCCTTTTATTGGGAGGAATTTATTTACATTACGGTTGTAAATGACGTATAATAGAAATCGACCTATCGATACGACAACTTGTGTCTTGTGTTGATATAGTGGTTTGGGTCGTTTTGTGTTGCGATGTTGTCGGTTCGTGTTTTTAACTAAGACAATGTCTTAGGAAATCAAAGAGTCGGTTACGGTATCCTACAAAGAAGGGCAGGTAACAACATCTTTCTTATTTTAATTTATTAATAATTATGCCATTTAGCTATTTTTAAATAGAAAATTGCAACTTCATGATTTCCTATGGTATCAAAGGCAGTCTTTCTGTCAAGATATGTCAAGCATATTTCGTTTTCTAAAGGACTGGAGCGATATCTTGATAACGACAAGTGACATTAATATTGCTTGTCCGCGCCGAAGTAAAACGAATTTTTGATGTATTGTGTTACACCAGTCAACTATCCAACACATTAAAAGAAACCGTTAGATGACCAGTCGGCAATATATTTTTCCTATTCATGGTAGGATAATTTTTTTCAAGGTTGAGTAGAATTCATGGTTGAAAGCTTTTAACTTGTGGAATAGTCAAAGATTTCGTATGGTATTAGTTGTGATGCTATTTCCTCCGCTATAAATCGGCACAATCACAGTTTCAATATACCAAATTGATAGTGGAGATTGAAGAAAGCATATAGCGTCTAACATACCAAGTGCAGTCATCATATTCGGGCTTATCGTCAAACAAGTCAAATTATTAAGCGCTGCAGAAACTGAATGTCAATTATTTATGTCATTTCCCAAGCAGGATTTAAAAGTAGCAGTCTACGTTGTTAGAACTAGAGGCTGGAATCAGAGTTGCGTCCATTGAAAAGGTGGAAGTGAGGATAAGCCACTTGACTTACATATATGACGTCAGTTAATAAGAACGTATTTAGACCACAATTCCTATAGATATATGAAACCGGATAATCCTTTGTGTGTAGGAAGGGGAAAGGGAAATTTAAAGGGAAACACATATGAACAAACGCACAAAGATGTTTCTTAGTCCCTGTTTTCATCTTTCATACATTTTGTAAACTTTATACTCCTTCATATTTACTTGCTCAATCTATATGATGTACCTTAGTAAACATCTATTTAGGCCGCGTCACATAGAAAGCCGTAGACGCGCAGTGAGACTAGATTTCAATACACTACAATCAATTACGTTCCTATTACCAAGCTCTATTTCAATAGGGCAAGTGCTTATAATCACCGGAGTAAATAAACTGAGTTACTAAATGTTTCCGTTAGATTTCAAAGGATCTTCATTGCGAAACAGAACATATATTTTGCTAGGAGGATTGCACTGAAGAAAGAGTGCAAAATCATAACCATTTTTATATTTAGAATAATAGACTTTTCCGGATCGGATGGTAGCTTTTAATTAGTAAAAATTACATGTACATGGCTATGCCCGCAGAGAACTTTTGAAACTATTTAAATATAAATTATTTAATTAATTAACTCATTTATCTATGTGGACTTTTAATTTTTTGAATATCCCTCAGGAGATTATAACAATGACTTTTGCCTCAACCAAGTTAAGACGCTAGGTAATAGAAAAGGTCTTTCAACTACACTTTGTAGATATGCATATCAAAATAATATTTATTTTTATACCTGATTTAATATTGTTGGGACAGCTTTCTTAAAATGCTATACTGAAAAGCGTGGATTTCCTCAAATTTATTTAAAACTTAGCCGCAAACTTCATAGTCTCGACGTTAAAAATGAAGTTATTTGTTGATCACCTCACTGAAACTTTATTGTAAATGACGTTAGTGAAAGATAACTGTTAGAAAAACATCTAAGTATGTATAAACAGGCTGTTTTTGAAGAAGAGGAGTGCTCCTTTTCATTGAACTAAGATAAACAATCTCTTAATCAAATCGGAACGTTGCGGAAATAAACGCTCACCCAAGAATCCAATGGTCATTTTTGAAATTTAAACTACTTATTTTAAGACAAAATATGGTCAGAAATGGGCAACCTGAAAGATCTAAAATTCAAATGAAATAAGATCTTTTCGACGTCCAGTCCTTATTCTCTGAGCATACTAGACCCTCTTCTTTCACTACAACTCAAAGCCCTTATTCCTACCAGTAACAAATTCGGATACTGTTAATAGTTTGAATTTTCAGTGGAATAGTGACTATTTGACTATTTTACAAAATTCAGCACACACAATTTTTGATGGTTGAGAGATGAGTAAAATATGCCAGTCCATCTATTTTGAGAATGCCCTCTTTCTCTATCCTCCAATGCTATTCTCAAATAGTCAATAAATTAAGTTTCTAAATTTTAGACGTTTTCTTAAATGATAAAGGAGAAAGTTTACCGATGCTTCTATAATTGGAAAATGAGATTCGTCTATCTTACTCGTATGAAGGTCTAGCTTGTGTTATCCTTTGTGTGGACCGCTATTTTAGAATCACGATAGATCTTTCTATCCTGTGAATATTTTGACTATCAGAAACTACGCAAAAAATTATCCGAAGTTGTGGACTAATCATTCTCAATAATCAACTGACTGAAAGCTCCGGAAGCCGTGGAAATACTTTTATTTTGGAAACAACTCTGAAATATGGACAATGGAGAAGAACATGAAGCATTGAGCTTTAAATGAGAATTAAAACACCAGAACCCTAAACTAACCATGCAATTATATAAGAATAACTTTGACGTCCAATTTAATTCGGTTTCCTTCTATTATCTCTTAACTGGAACACGGGTTGTTCTCTGTTCTCAGATTCTTTCCTGCTATGAAAAATAATAAGAATTTTCTTGCCGAGGACAAAAAATTAAGTAGGATATTCTCTTTTTTTCCGAGGAGACAAAATAACAGTATTCGTAATATCGGTTGAGCGTATATGGAGCGTGATTAACATTAATTACAACGAAGTAAAACTGCTGAATAGAGCTTACGAGTTGGGAGAATATTTGGTAAACATGTCATTAAGGATGACCTAAAATGATATGAGTAAGTACTGACCTTAATCTTTCTCCAGAGTTGATCTTACCAAAACCGAAGTTATGCAAAAAGGTAGTAGAATGTATAAATTCGAAATTATTAAACAGGTTAGGGATTATTTAAGTGCTGAAAGCAGTAAGTAGCTGGTTTATATAGGCCCTCCGTACTAGTAGCTGAAAAGTTAACAGAAGTCAGCTACTGACCAAAAGTAATGATGAAACGATGGATTTGGTTCGAGGCCGAAGAGAACCCGTAGAACTGTATGCTGAATTTATATAATCTGAAATATTAGAAGACATTTTATAATGATTATTAAGAGACACTCTGATAGCATGCATTGATTTCAATAGAGTGATGAGAAGCCTGAAGGATCCAGAGGTCACAGTCGTATCTATGAAACTACCTAATTTGATCATTTTGATTAAATGTAATTTCATATATCGCAAAGAGTTGGCTTCTGCTTACCAATTTTGGATTCAAATATATGTTAAATGATCTCATTCGGAGAGCATACGCAATGAGTTGAGCAATAAGAATTGACAGGCAATAACTCAAGGGCAGGAATAAT
Source organism: Hymenolepis diminuta (assembly GCA_900708905.1). Classification (NCBI taxonomy): domain Eukaryota; kingdom Metazoa; phylum Platyhelminthes; class Cestoda; order Cyclophyllidea; family Hymenolepididae; genus Hymenolepis; species Hymenolepis diminuta. Next base: position 2,192,988 of record CAADRB010000004.1, read on the forward strand.
GAAAACTAATAGTTAAGGCCTGCACTAAGCTTCTACTTAGGCAACTTCAACAGACTCCCATCCACACTGATTCATATGCTTGCTCAGTCTCGCTATGTATTGCTCAATTACCGAATTGTGACCAAACCATAACCGCTAGACTAGACGGCCAGTCTGAATGTAGATTATTTGGATGTTTGGATACTTAAACAGCTCTCCTCGTAATCTATCTCCGCTAACGTCTAATACACCACTACTACTGCCACGTTAATATCAATGCTCGTCAATGTATATCCAGCTTGAATTCTGGTCAAATCAGAGGGTGACAAGGCAAAATTTTCCTACCTGAAAGGTTTTAGAATGCTACTCTTCTGTCCGGGAGTGATTTTGAATTGATTACCTTTCTAATTATTTTAATTATCAATATTAATAACAGAAGTTAGATTATTTCCCTTTGAGAATAAAAATAGTGTGGATAAATGTGTCAGTAGACACAACTGTATAATGCTTTCGTTACACAATTCTCAGCTTGTTGACATAGTCGGACACGTTCAGTATGCATTTCCGCTCCTTTTATTCACAAAGAGATCAGCGAAATTCACAAATATGTATATGATAGCTTTCCATTTGGCAGAACCATTTACGTAACTCTGAGTGTTTACGTATGATGTTGATCCTCAAATTTTGTTAAGTTTTACAATGTCGAAATCATCGTGAATTTTTGCAAATACAAAACAGCAAGAAAGCTTAGCAACTGAAATGAGAAAAAAGATATCTCATTACCATTATAAATTATTATTCAGTGAAACTATTGGATAAAATGAATAATCTTTACCAAAGGAAAATAAATTAGCGATTTTATAATTAATCAATATACCTATTATTGATTTGTTAAAATG
>CAADRB010000004.1:2194100-2276659 GCA_900708905.1 Hymenolepis diminuta
ACTATACGAACTAACATTGATTAACCATATAACGAATTTTCACCGTTTTTTAATATTGTTGAACGAAGCCAGAGCGTATTAGTTAAACCAGCATGAGGATTCGGGGAAGAGGAGATGAGAGCGAAGCAGACGAGCAGATATCTGAAAAGAGTGTGAGGTATGAGTGCAGAGGTACTTTTAAATGAAATGGAACAATTATGGATAAGGAGAATGGATAAACTCGTCTAGGGATGACAGATAGGGATTTGAGTAATGGGGACGCAAGGTGAAAAATCAATGCGAATGCGAATAAGGAGTAATTTTAGAAGCGCATGGCGAGTCATCCTTCAATGAAAAAAATAGTTCCTCCGGTTAAAAGCAATATTAACACACACTAACGCTCCCAACCTTTGAAGACCATGACTGCCATCGGAGCCTGGACCCTGAAGTTTAAATAGCTGGACTGACTTCTGCATAGATTCAATGCTATTAAGACGTTGTGAGCACGTTCATTGCCTTGATCCCGACCAGAATCCGATTTGCTTATTGTAGTCTGCCGAAATAGACAATAAGGACACAATTCATCTACAAAACAAAATAATTATATTCTTCTCTTAGATTGATCAATTAAGCCAATCACTTTGCTGCCCTGTCTTTAAGATTAGGACGTTTAAGCGGCTTTATCCACTGTCCCAGGTGAAGCAACTGACTTGAATTTTTTTATAAAATTTTATTTATTCTTGTCGTCAATCAATAACATCAAAGTTGGTTAATTAAATAAAGAGATATTATCATTTCATTTTGTATTTTCTCATGACATTCATATTTGTTACTCCCATATTTAATGCAACTCATAGGTTTTCATAAATAATTAATGTCAGCATTACCAAAATTGCTTTTCAAAATAGACGACATTTTGATAGCTAAAAGTAAGATTCGAAACATGCTTACATTTATGATTGCTTTCTATTGAAAAGCGCCAGCGTGCGTGATTATTTTCGGTTTTAAAAGGTGGCTCTTTAGACAAACTTACAACAAAATTAATTTTTTTTGATAGTTGAGCGAATCAGTATTGTTTAAGGTTTACTTACAGGTCACAGATATATTTTAAGGAAGGATTACTAAAATCATTAAAAAACTTCCCGAAATTGCCTAATATGGACTTTGAATGTGACTTACAATTGATCATGTCTGTCCTCACATTCGTATTCAAATTTTTTCCCTTTTGAAATTAACTTAATTTTACTGTTAAATCATATCATCGTCTGATGAATTTAATTAAATAGCTACTTTTGCTTCCGCTACTGAGTATCGTTTGCCTGGGTATGCCTATCCGTTTGTGTCCGTGTCTCGATTAAATAGAGAGCCACAGTGCAGAGCTGAGCCATTCGCAGATTAGCAGAACCGCAGACTCACCGATATATGAGCATGTGTATGATTGCCCAGTCTTTAACTGGTTTCATTTCATCATGCTCTATCGATAATTCAAAAGTAATTCACTTCTTTAAATTCTCATTAAACTCAGGTATTGGAACAAGTTCTTACTGCAACGTTTTAAATTGATCCACTTTTAAACAAAACTCAGTAATGGAACTTGTGAGAATGGTAATTACTGAGAAACCATTTTCGGGTGGAGAAAAATTCAACTTGATTTTATTCTTTCCCAGAACCAGCATGGGAGTGATACGCACATGACCAGGATGATTTATGAACATTATTTTCTGTGGAAACAAGTTCTGAGATTTAATGAAAATGCATGTTCTAGACGTTATCCTTTAGATGTCTAAATAATATTAACGTTGTCATCGATCCTTTAATTGATTAAAAAATACGTCTGCTCTTTTTCATCTTCGCATCTAAGACCTTTTCGAGCAAACAAAGAGTATTGAATCTCCATCTTCTTGGCTTCTTTAATTAGCCTCGGTTCATGAAATAGCTAGTTGTCTACTAATCACCCCATTTTCCCCACTTAAAACATAAAGAGGAAGCAGTCATCAGATGGCTTGTAAGTTTCAGCTTTAGCCCTGCTATTCTTGATGTCACTTTTCCCATTATCAGTAGTAAAATTTTTAAAAATTAGAGGTTGATATTGAGTATTCAAGCAGACATGCATTTTCCCATTTTTCACAGAGATCATTGACATAATCCATGGCAATGGGAAATAGTTTGAGTCGTAATCAAGGGATTGCATCCACATAAACAAATTGGTAAAACACTCTGATAAGAATAGTCAAAGGGAATTTCAAAAGTCCTATTTTATTTGCCTTCAGTCACTTATCTTCTCAAGAGGTTTTATTCACTTTTTAATGTCCAAATATTGCGAAGCTCGATTTTCAGGATTAGATGTCAGGATAAATTCAAGATCGTGATATGCAGAACTGTCTGACTCAATAGAAATTACATTTAGTTGAATTTATAATTAAAACAAAGTGTTTGTACTTGCGAAAGATAAATAGATCTCCCACGTACGAAAAGGGGATGAACAGCTAGCGCTCAATAATGGACTTTTTAACCCAATATCATCTAAAAATTCCGTAGATTAATGATCTAGACTTAGCATTATTTCATTAGATAATACATTAGACAGCAAGGTTAGCCCCAAATGAGTACAGTATAATGGACAAAATGAACAGAGACATTGCAGTCAAAATCCCCAAGTGCATTTGGGAAAGCGTTTTCTAACACACATCTTGCGTAGATGGGTATCACTATGGAACATCCATGATGAGAAACTCAAATCCTAACATCCTTTCTATTAGTCAGATACATTCAGATGGCTAAATCTGCATTAAGACAACGAATCAGTGATCTGTGAAATTCCCGGGTGAATGCATTAGTACTGCAATATCGGAAAACACCGTTTAGTTGGGAATGGTTTCGTGCACCACCTGTCAGTATCGAGCATGAATTGACTCCATATGTGTTCATTCCCTGCCGTGCAATTCCCTGAAAACGCCTAGTTAGTATATGTTTGCGTAATCTAGTTATTAACACTGGATGTTGAGCTAGGTCTTCTTAAATCAATAAATCTCGCCTTATCCAATAAATTACAGCTACAATACAGTTGCAAACTGTTCTCTCTTTCTACCTAGTTGGATGTCTTAATGAGCAATCAATATCACATACGTGTAGTAAAAGACTTTTACGAGCACAAAAACAGTCTCCTTTTGTTTAAAGCAACATCACTGCAACATTTGCAGTCGTGAGAACTTTTCGACATTTGTTTACAAAAATAACAGCTTAGTGTTTCATTTCAATGACAGAATTTCTCGGAACTAAATAAATCGAAGAAAAATCAGGTACTTGAAGAAAATACAATTAAACTCCAACTGTGGTATATTTCAAGGCATGATAGGATCTTTTGATCAAATTATCCAAATGGATTTACTTCAGAGCGCGGTCGGTATTTGTATTGGTAAAGTGAAATATATTGGGCGGAGTTAAGAATACAGCATTTTATCTTATTTCCACCTAAATAATTAATTGCTGGGTGATTTAATCAATGCACTCAACAGACATGCCAAGAAATAGATAAATTTAAAATTTGATAAAATTTACTGTTATACAGAGTGACAAGTATTAATTGCAAACAGACTTTGAACTCAACTCTAAGAAGAAAAATAATACTTCATACCAAATCGTCCTTAAATGAACGCGGATAGGTCATTCAGTCTGAATGCATTTAAAGCTTGCAAACTGTACATGAGTTTATAATTTTGTGTTTACAAATATGTGAGAATGATACTGATTGACATTCAACAATAGGGATTGTCATTAAATTATATATTTATAGTCAGCTTTATTTAGGACGCCTGAAAGATTTAGGGTTAAGCAAAAGGTTAAAACTTAACTGTATCTGGAAGCTGTATTATTTTTTCTTTCATAATATATCCAATTATCTTCTAATCATCATTTTCAGAGGATTTCGTCACCACCCTCTTCAGCCATCAACTGAGGAAGGAAATCTGTCGATTTGTGGAATACCTGCGTTTTGATGATAATCTCTCCCTCAGTTTCCTCCCATCTTACACGTTTGCAAAGAGTCGACGCCACTGAGCGTCCACACAGACCTTTTCCTCTTTTCCACACCCAGATGTTTTAATAGGAATGAGATAGATTTCTTTTTAGGATTCCACAAGCAAATAACATCCTATATTTAATCATCAAGATATGCAATATTTCAAACATTCGAATAGTATACAAATTTGCTATTTATTTTGATGCCTTCTTCTTCTGCCTTCTGAACTTGTAAGTTTAAAATGAAACTTCAAAACAGCATGCATGCTTTGTCTTGAGGTGGAAAATACACATCCCAGAGTTGGCCTTCGTATTATTATCATCAGTGTTAAAGAAAAAGCTGGTTCTATTTTGTTCTTGACATTTTGACAGCCTAGAGAGTTAAATCTTGATTCTGTTGGCTCAGGTTTGACCTTTGTTAGTCATTTATGAATACATTTTCTGTAAATAAGTTTTACTTTCACCTTCTCACATATAATGTTAAGTTATCCGTGACGATAGCTTCATTATTTTCATTATAGCACAGTTATCGGTTATTCTGGTTTGGTTAAGATCACTTGTCATCCAACTATCTTTTTAATTAAAGGCCGTTCCCTACAATAGCAAAAGGGAGTCAGTGTCCCCGCCTTGACAATACGTATGTTTATAAAATATTTCAAAAATTAAACATTTTTCGGACATAGCCATTATATTTTATACATTCGAAGTTGTTATAATAGTTCTGTTAGTGAATTATATCATTCAGTGTCATTGTTTGTGGTTTAGGTGTAGTCTTAAACCATTGTGCGAGAAGAGAAAGTAGTGAGATTGATAAGCTATTATTTTGACCCGTAGTAAAGTGGCGATTATTGATTCTCTGGAATTAAACTGAAATGAGGTTAAACACTCAGCTGACTTTATCGTTACGCCTTTATGCACTTTCTCTGATGGTTCATCACCGCACTACACACCCAAAACTCAAACACCCAACCAATAACAATCAGTCTGTTTTTATTTCACTTCTATTGCGGTTCCTGGCTCCTGCCAGTAAATTTTGTTTGCCAAAATCTTGCCTTCTGCCCATCTTAATGCACAGTAAATTTTCGAGTTGAGGCAGAAGATTGATAGATTAATCAAACCTCCTTTAGGCTCTAGATCACTACGTCATCTTTCTCCGTAAAATCTTATCGTGACATGAGTTATATCAAGATCAACATGTGTAGTGCATGTGTTCATGCATGTATGCGCATGCGGGCATGTGGTGCCTCTGAAAATGTCCTCATTCAATAATAATGTAGCCTGCGGTAGGGATGTGTGCATTCAAACTTAATGTGGAGTTGGCTAATTGGATATGAGTGACATAAAATGAAATTAAATACATGTATTATCTTAACACCCTGTCAACAAATTGGAATTTACTTCCTAGCCACCTCCAAAGTAAGTATCATAGCTTGTCCTAAAAATTACACATGACCATCCTCTAGAAGATGAGATAATAGCCAAGGTGGTATTGAAATTCCATCTATCAAAATTGGACATCTCTAGATCTTTATACACAAAGAGTTGGATGAGGCGACTTCAGGAGTTTGCCAGAAAGGTGGTTCGACAAGAAAGGTCAAATTTTGATAAATCCTTTAAAGAATTCCATGACTCGCAAAATAACCGCATCCAATACAGCAATTATATTTTGTATTTGCATAATTACGTACAAAATTTGCGGGTTAAGTGTAAATGGAGATAATGAATTGTTGGGAATATTATATCCTAGGCTCGTCTGGTATAACAGAAGTTTACGGAGGCTATACAAAATAGTTCTGAAATGGATCTCGTCAGCCTCTGATTATATGCGCAAAAGCACACAAAGGGAAGTTAAGTCATATGAGAACCGAATAATCGTTAGCGTCGTTGGAAGGAGCGTACGTATAGGGGGGGGACATGTACGAGCAGATAACGCAGATAGATTCGACCAAAAATCAACATACTAGAGGGAAGTCTACAGGAAATAACGAATGAAAAGTGAGCTAATTATAATCACATTAATATTCTAATCGCTCGTTACCGCAGGATGTAATGCTTCATTTGATGTACTCAAAAAGTGGTCCATTTTTAATAGCTTTCAATACTTCTTTCTAAATTTCCGGAAAAATGTCCCAATTAAAAATCAATTTCTATACTTTCTTACGTGCTTTCCATAGGTCAAAATCAAAGGCATCCCGGTTTCACTCCAGTGCCATCTTGTCAACAAACGCATGTGAACTTTATGTCCAGTCCATCTGCTGCATGTTTAATTTTCAGTAACCAAAACAAGACGTTCAGGCATTTTAATTAAAAACACAAGAACCAAGAGTAAAATCAAACAGACACGTTTTGGGGGTGTTAGAACATATTCCTAAATGCATGTGGCTGGGCCTCAGCGCACACTGATGGTTTGAGGTCAGTCGTGTTAATATAGCCAAGGCTAGTTCTGATTTGTGAAGTTTATTCGACTTTTCGGGACACAGGGGGTTATAAATTTTTAAGCTAGCGAATGTTAACCTGTCAATCGTGTTCCAGTGCCAAAAATTTGTGGATTAAAAAGTTATCAGAAAAGAAGGGAGAGTAACTCTTACACTGTTATTCTGGGGCAAATTGTAAATTTAACAAATGTGAATGAGAATTCAAACTTGCTTCCCTTTGTTAGCTAGAAATGATAGATATACATGAATGGCAGATTAGATTGGAATCAGGTCCTATTGTGAAGAGCTAAATCTATTAAATTGAACAAAATAAAACTATTTTGAGATCTCCATTTTTCTCCTAGTTTTGTCCACAATTTCAACGATCGAACAATTATTAAAATGTTTCCCTAAGATTAAAAATAGGAATACTCTATTTCGCATCGATAATACTAAGAAATATTTTGCCAAAATCAAGTATTTATATCAAGAGTGGCTACCACTAAATCATTTTATTCCTTTGTTTTTGTGGAAAATTGTTTCTCGATATAAACGATAAGTTTAATGCTGCTCCGATAAAAAAACTTTCCTTTTATCATCCATGAATTAAAATTGTGGGTATCTCTTTAGAGTGCACATTAACGAGGTTTGATTCCAGCCATGGTCACTTCCGGTAGACTATCTCTAAAATTTATGTCGATCCAAGCTGTATTTATCAAAATACGAGCGTCGAAGGATTTCCAAAATAAACACGATAATTAATCAGTGAGGTAAAACAAAACTTTCCTGAGTAGAATTATTTTAAGAACACAATATTAAGTCTGCTTTTGCTGATTAGTTAAATGATATAGATTTTTGTATTTATTCAAAATTTATATTTGTGTTAAAAAGATATCAAAAAGAACAATAATATGGATCTGTTTTTCCTGCTCTGGCGATGTGACGATTAATGTGCACGCTTTGCCAAGGTTCACCGACGCTCACCCAATGGTTAAAAATTGGAGGAAACAGATTTCTCGTTATAGAGGCTCTAGTAGGTATTTTCAATCGACATATCTATTGATCAGTAGCACATGCATCTAATTGCTTTTATTCATTATGACGAACACACTATTTCAGCATTTAAACAATGATCATGTATACTTCGTAATTCAATAAAGTGCTCACTTACTAATACCGGGAGGCCAATAAATTAATTTTAATTAAGGATTTTTCAATAGGAACAGAATTCTTCACTTTGATTTTCAGTTAATGAGCAATAGAATAGACTTAATAGAATTAAAGGAGGGACTTTCAGTGTTCATATTTTCTTGGTAGAAAAGGCACCATTGGACTAGTATCATCCGTTTCAATCAGGTTGATAAGTTACTTGGCTGGGACATAGTGATGCATTGCTGTAACTGAACTTCAAAAGGAAAATGAAAAACGGGATCAAGTGCTTTGGTAAACAGGTTTTCCTTTTGATATGCAGAAGTAGCTCAGATGTCAGCGTATTTGTCTGCCAAGTAAGAGAATACGAGACTGATGCTCATCAGTTCAAATCTAGCGATGAGAATGATCAGTCATCCTGGTCGGAGAATGCGAAATTCTTATTAGAGCAGCTCTAGGAAAACTTCTTTCTCACTTACCTTAATAGGCTTGGAATAATTTTATTAATAACGTGAAAGTCTAATCTGCTCAGAGATTACCCAAATGTCCGAATTTTTGATTGGTTTAAACAAAACAGTCGAGATTATTAAACCAATAGGGCCAATTTCTTATCGCTCATACTTAACAACAGTTAATTAATGCCGGAGTGTAATTTTGAGGGGATATTTTTCATTTTATTTTGATAAAAAATGAAGTCGGATTGAAATCGCCAGCACATATTAAACTACTTTTGCCTATCTTGTGAGTATCTAGACAAAACAGAATTGTATTCTAGTTAAGTTGAATATTTATGCTCTTATACTACGTAAAACAGTCATTGAAAGGAGTTTGATTTTTTTGCTTTCTTCATATTAAAACCGGTGTCAAATTTTACTAAATACGTCAGAGTGCCATTAGTGAACGTCTGTCACTATTCAGTCATTACATTCTCACAAATGCATTTTCTTCTCATAACTGGAACATCTTTTAGGGACTGGTACCTACATTTCAATCCGTGGATCACGTGATACCAAATCAAGTTCACTATGAGATATTTTGTGTTAATCGTACCTCTTATAATCTCAGAAAAAGTTCCCAAATTAGCAATTGAAATTTTTTTAAAGTATTAGTTTTGAGGAGGCACCAATGATGAAATTATGATAGTTAGAATTGAGCTTAATACTGTGATAACAAAAATTGTACTTTGTATCGTTTGCAGATTGCAAAGTAAATTATATACATTAAAAAAGTGGACAACATAATGCTCAAAAAATTTAAATATGGTACGACGACTGATATGCTGACTTAAATATATATTCCCATTCAACCCTCCCCCTCCCGCATTGGCCTATTCTGCTACTTTTCGTCTTTTCCGATGCTATTTGGTGAACATTTTTTTGTTTTGAAGATAGGAAGTCTGAATTACTTCAATTGACACGTTATTTCAGAATTATTCAATATTTGCAAGTAATTTCAGCAACTGCTGGACGTTTAATAGGTTAAATTGGTTGGAATACGTGACATAAATATTTATTCAAAATGTGAAAACAATTGTAAACAGGTTTCATATATCAGAAAGTGGTTCAATGGAATTAGACAGAACTATTCCGATCTAAGTTTGCATGTGATAGGAGATATTTTCGAGTAACGTTTTCTGTCACTCATCGTTTTTATTTTGTATAAATCTAAAAAATTTACCGATCTCCGTCAGTACCTGCTTGCAAGCGAAAGGATTTAAAATGTAAACTTATAAATATATTTGAAAATGCGTCGCCATCTTTTACGATCTACAGGAACGGGATGACAACAAAATCAGTTTGACGCAAAGAGAATTTTAATTACGATCGTGAAGGATACAAACTGGCCAATAATAAAAATAAAGAAGATATAACAGGAAATAACTAATAAATTGCTTTTCTCATAAGTAAGTAAGTAAACAGCATGGCGTATATTAATGCCATGACTTAGAAATTAAGTACTGAGGATTAAATTTTTATCCATTTTAGTTTTGTAAAAATATGTTATATAATGCGCCTGGTTGTCATGTTGATCACTTTCAAATATCATTTATCCAATCAATAACGAAGATGCTCGTTTTGAAAACAGAGATCCATTTAATCGATCAATGGAATGTTCAGTTACTTATTTGAAAAAAATTCGATTTGAATAATTATTTGGCTGTTCATGTACAGGCCGGCTAAGTCTAGGGCCACTAGATTGGTATTTTTCAAGGCATACTCAGTAATGCGGATGTCCAAATATCGTAAGATCCCAAGCACTTCGATAGGTCTGCAATCTCGTTAGCGTCAGTACGGAAGCACGTACATTAATAAGCAGAGAGTAACTCATAACGGGTTATGATTATGCTGACAAGATGGTTGTTTCATCTCACCCTTTATATATTTTAGGTTTCTTGGCCCCTACTATAATCCTTCACTATTCTAGTCGACCTTATCCTCTTTCATATTAATTTGCATCTTTCTAGACTACCTCGTAGATGGATAAGTGAGACATAAGAGGTGTTTCAGAATGTCTTCCATCTGCTCATGTTGATGAACAATGACGGAATGCCAACAAATAAAGCTTAAAACTGCGTTGTCTGCATTCTATCCCAGAATGAGCGACACCCATTGATGGCCTCTAAGTCACCCATCATTCTTATCAATTTCCATCACATGCCTCTCCTGCCAGCTTAACAGTTAGTCCAAACAAAATCTGTCGCTGGTCAGGCGGTATTTTGATCATCAAAATCAATGATATAAAAAAAGACTCTCATTCATACATATACAGTCTTTTTTAAATTAATAAGGTTAATAGCAGTACCTGCACATCTGCCTTATCTCTCTCTCTGCATCTGAACGGAATGTAATCGAAGAAGAGCATAGCTGCAGAAACTAGAATTCTTAGCATACTAGCTGTGTAGAAAACCATACTTCACAAAAAAATGCTTTAGCCATTTTAGAAAACATGCATCATTTATAATAAAAACGAAAATAAATTCATTAAGGACAATACATAGAGTCGATATCTTAAGATAAGATATGGCAGTACAACATGACGACTGAAACTTGAAATTGACCAGTCATGATTGTATAATATATCAAAATACATTGATGAAATAAAACAGACCCTTTCTAGAACAATTGTGGAGGGAATGGCCAAAATCAAATACGATACAGAATGTAAATCGGTGGCACTGAAAAGTTAGAAGTGCAAGTTACAGTAAACATCGGGCCAAATTTAAGATAGCATAGCTCATACCTTTTTCCGTTCAACGCATATATTTAGTATAAATATTAATTAACTTACGAAAAGTAAATAAAAATAAAAAAGATAAAAATAACACTAAAAAGGATTTATTGGGTGAGCAAATTCTAGTGTTTGAATAATTAATGAGGAATTAATTTATGGTGACTAGATAAAATTCTAGATAAGAGCAAAACCAGAAGCGCTCGAAATATGTTTAATATTTTGGAACGGATTACCAGCGAATTGTTCGCCATAATTCCAGTTTTGAATCTGAAGATTATACAGATTAGCTATCCGTAAGCACTTCAGTTTTACCAAATGCATTGCTGAACCTACTAAAGCACCAACTGAATATCTGATATTAGCAGTTTAATTGCTTAAAAGATGTTTAGTACCCTTAGAAGTATAACTACAATACTTCCGGTGTCTGTTGAGCACGTTTTGCCAAAAAACTAAGGGGGACAGGATTTGCAAGCACAAATGGAAATAGATGGCTTTTGAGGGTGGTATAATGTTACGTTTCACTTGGAAACTGCTCAGTTTGGTATATTGCAACATCACAGCAGGATAAAATATCGAAGAATCATGCCAGAGTACCTCACTTTGAATTTTTTAAATAAAAAATGTAAAAATTTTGTCGACTGTCACGATCGAGTACATTCCATGTTTTTTTTAATTTTTCATATAAATAAATATGATTTTAAATTACTGAAGTTTTATAGATAACTTAAAATGACGCAAAACATTAAAATGCCGCATAAAAATCAGAGCTGAATATCTGAATCATCGCATCCATAAACAACTCACTTATTACCATTTTAAAATGAATAAATCGACTGTTAAAAACATTGATCTTTGATTTATGAACCAGTTTCCAAAAATCTACCATCACTGTTTTCTTGCATAACCGTTTCTATTTCATCAGAATTATATTTCTCTTTGTTTCTTGCCTAAATCTGAACTCTATTGCAAGATCTTACTATCTCCGGCAAATATAACTTTCTGATAAACCATACTTTTTTGCAGTAAAGATAATTTGATTATTTTCTAATAACTAGTAAAGCAAATATTCTATGCTGATGGTCATAAAAACTGGCTTCTTTAAATATTTTCAAAGTCAGAAGTCTGATTCAGTTATTCTGCTTTTACCTATTCGCCAGTTAAGTCCACCGTTTTTAAATAATTTTATATACTCAAAGTATGACAAGCACTCTTTTAAAATGAGTGATCTCTACAATCAGATAGTTTTAAATAGAATCGTAACAAACGATAACAAAACTTGAACTTCATTTTAATATTATTACTCTTAGTGATGCACATTAACTCTCTATACATATGAGTAAGGTGACGACATTACTTCTTTGCTGGTTTGATATTGTCTTTTGAATATAGTTTTCCATATTGCTTCCATTATGAAAAGATAACAAAGGTATTAGATCATGTTTAAGACCAAGTGAACCTGAGTATCAATGGATTAGGAAAAGAATTGAACTTGGATTTCATCTACCCGAAATCACGTCCTCTATATTTTGCTCTCTAGAACCTTAAAGCAAAACTAATTGAGTACATTTTGTCAAATTTTGATTATATAAGGAAAAGTAGTGGTATTTTCATTTATTCAACAATCCAGGTGACGAATCTTGACATTTGAATTTTGGAATGTGAACTAACGATTTAATGAATAGTGTCCAATCCGAATACCAAAAACTCAGACTTTGCTTGACCTTAACGTCGAAATATTTTCAATTCCATAACCCTTACCATTTATCGGACTTACTTATAACCAAATTCAGTTTCTTTCTCACAACGAAAATTTGTATTTTTACCCGACTATGGGTAATAATATGATACTCTACATAAAGTTTAACAAAATAGTTGTAATCAAAAAATCAATAATTTAACGAGGATAAATTGGACAACTTCAATTTGAAAATATATTTTCCAATGAATTCTTGTGAGAATTTTTTTTAAATTTGCAAATTCTTCATTCCTAGTTGAAATGTTAAACTTATCGAAATTGGAGACTTTTGCTGAAAAGATTTCATTAACTAAATTTACTGAATTGTTATTGTCGATTTCGAGAAGCCTACTAAGCAACGTAAATAGAACTAACCAAAATAACTGAGGAGAAACTTATTTTATACTAAACATAACTTGATTCTTGTGAAATTCAGGTTAGTGGAAAATATTTGAAATGAGACTGAAAGTTGAACTTTCTAACAAATTTGCTGATGAGATCAATTTAGCAAACATTTACATATATTTTAACTTTGTATTTGTGCATTAAACTTTCTAAAGGGACTATATTTTGTTTCTGTGGAATTTAACCGATTTTGGAAGAAAAAGGTGGTGATTTATAAAATTTTGCTACCGAATTTGAAATACTAAAAAGTCATAGTTTTATTTCTCCAACCAAAGTGATATCTAAATAACTTAAATATTTAAGTCTAAATCTGGAAACACTTAGTCTGATAATTTTCGATTGACCTTGGGAGGCTCTATGAAAGTTAACTACGAGACTCTATCTCCATTGTTAAGGCCTCTCTCACCGCACATTATGAAATTCCGTTATGATTTTGCTGCAGTACGTTAGCTCCTCTCGACAAACTGTTTAGCATTTAAGGGTTATTTATAAGCATCTTCTGAGCACATTTTTAACCTTAGGATATGCTTAGCCTAATAATTGCAAATATTTTAGGAAAAGGGATCTTAAAGACGAAATGGGATCAATTACCACTCAAAAAAAACTTTCAGAATGGCAATTTTGCAAAATAGCAAATTCGTACTTCAAATTTTTGTTTCCTCACACATCCTTTAAATCAAATGGCCTTCATAATAGTCTGCACTAACCGTGCCGACCTATCACTAAGCCTCAGACCTAAACTATTCCTCTCTTTTAGTTACGAAATAATAAAGATACTCTTTATCATTCTGAGTACATTTGTTACTTATCTGAATATTTAGAAGCAAAATCTTCCATAATGATCGAGTGTGAGATACGCCCTATTTTTGTTATTTTGCATGGATCATATCGCATATATAAGACCAAAACAAGTCTCTGAGATTTTAGATATAATTCAAACACATGCAATGAACAGCAATCTTCCATGGACTCACAGTTTATTCCATGAACTTGAGGTTTTTTACGGTAAGAGATAATTACGCAAGCGAAATGAAAACACGCCTGAATGGTAAAATTTACTTTCTTAAAGGTAAGTTTTTATATAGTAAACGATACTAATATCTTACTTCATGACTATTGTTTAATAGTTCATTTACAGATGTATAAGTTCGTCTTAGAAAACATAATATAGATAATCCAATACTTAGAGTAAAATTTAAAGTAATACCTAATGGGAGATCTTTCTACGATGAGAAGGAAATGTTGAAGTATTTTTAAAAAGAAATGTATTTTAAACTCAGTAGTTAGAGTGTAACCGTCCTAATTACGTTAACATAGGTGTATGACTTATTCCGCTTTGTGCATTGGGTATCGGTCGCACGATGGTTTCCTTTGATTTGAACCTGTGAGTACAAACGAGCGTCCTCCCCTTCGTACTTATCATTTCATTAGCATCAAATGATTTACTCCTTAGCATTCCTTTCCTATCCGTGCTACAGTCCATTGTTGTGTTAACTATAGTGAAGAAAAATTCATATCACTCTCAGTGTGGCTGTCGATAGAGTATTGACTAGAGGTCAATTCTAATTCCTCTAAATTCTCCCTAGAGGGTTCAAGGTTGTTCCGACAGGATATTGGAGTGTGATTAGGAGAATAAAAACTATATGACATTTTTCTCATCTGTTAGAAACAGTTCTGTTTACCTTCTCTTTAATTTTGACAAATTACTGGGAGATGATATGGCCTTTGTAATTTTTAATAATCAACCTAAATGTGGCAAAGCAATATTCTACGTGAAATTTTCAAATCTTATGCATGCGTTAAGTACATTTTTAAGAATAAAGAGTTTTGCAATCAAAATATCAAAAAATATTCGTCACACTTCCCCTCAGAATGTCAGCAAGACTACATGCCATTCCTCTTTCTCTCATCCTATTGGTCTTCCATAGGCCGACAATCTGCTGATGCAATTAAACATTTTATGAAAGGGCAGTAAAAATCAGTCTAATTGTTCTATTAGCTTTAAAGGAGAAATGGAAAATTACTTAAATATATATATATTAGTCTACAATAAGCTTTGAAACAAGGCAAATTTTAGTTGAGTTTAGTTTTCCGCCAAAGAGGAAGCTGTTAATGAAATATTCAGGGTACCTAATGGAAGAAATATTCTAAATAATGTTTTAATCCCTTTAAACTGCTTAATTACGCCTGATTAAAAGCTTCAAACAGTAATTACCCTGCCTTTGCTTAAAGAGTACCAAATCATCCGACTTAAGAAGCTAAAATCCTGCTTTAGTAGTTCAACCAAAAATTATTTTGAGATCATCGCATTTGGTTGCGGTTAGCAAATTAAATTTGCTTATAATTACTTATTTGCTGTCCGTGTGAAGTGCGCGGATTAGAATGGAGTAGTTACGAAGATTATTCAATGCAGCTCTCACCGAACTTTGAAAAAGTTGGCGTGATAGGACAAGAGGATTACCACTTGAAATGAGATAAGGCTAACAGGGAGTAAAAAAGTAAAATACATTGAAAATGTATTAGTTTTCCAATAAGCGATGGACGAGAAGAAAGAGGATAATTGAAAGGGAAATTGGTTAAGGCAGATGAAGAGCGAAAGGAAGGCTTGTTAGAAGACTTAGCTGTAGGAGTTGGAAAGAGAGCTGATGCAGTAGTAATGTAATGATTGAATTTCGAGGAAGAGACCTTTGGAACTGTTAAAAGACAGAAAGAGATTCATTTGGGGAAGTAAGAGTAATGTATGGGGATTAAGAAGTTGGAAAATGGGGGGTGGTTATTATTTAACTGCAATTACCTATTAAAATGATAGGCCAGTCAATTTTGGCATGACGGTAAATTCTATCGATTGACAGCGGTTTTGATTATTGCAAGTCGTCCTATCAGATGTTCATGAGACAACTATAATTGAATCATCACATGCTAGCATTCAGTTAGAGATTCTTGGGAAGTTAAAATTTTCTTGGACATACTTTCACTGAAAATTAGATTAGATTCGATTTGAAAACAGACGACCGTTTGAAAAGTCCTCGAAAACCACTCAAAACGGTGGAAACTTGAAATGATCCTTCTTAATGCAAAAAAATCACAGAGATCAAACCAGTATTGAGACGGCAAGCATAAATGACCTAGTTTTTGTCATATTCATTAGTGAGAGAAATACTTTTTACCGAAAAAACGGAGAGAACTAAAACTGTTTCATCAAATTTTAGATGCGGAATTGTCCTTGGATGGAGGATACATTTCATTTTTAGCAAGTTCAAACATCCATAGCTACCATCCAATTTTGCATCATCTGGGATATCAGAGAGAGCGTTTTCGCTATTATATTTTTGCCTTGAAGAAAATATAAATAACATTATTACGCACTAGGTCAAGTATAGATTAGGTAATCAAACTGCTTGGAACTACTTACAATCTTTGACAAATTCTCTTGGGTATTCCAGACGTTTCTGTCCATTTTCGTTCGCAAATAACCCAGACGAGTAGTCTGGAGGGAATTCGATGCTCGTTTAAATTGTACCTTTTTGGGGTGCAATTATTATAAGTATCTTAACTGAAGAAGTGTCGATAATTCTGCTATTAATAATAATAACAATGAATAGGACAATCGGGATATTTAGAAAGCAGCTCCTTATTTTAATATGGCTGTTAATAGGTTTCCGTTTAAATCTTTTCAGTATCTTAAATTAACAAAGACTCCTTTATGAAACTGAAGCTTTGATGATCTTTGTATAAATCTGACTACATCATTCTGCAGTGATCCATTACTATCACTTGCACTTGAAATTATGATCTGAATGTCAGAGTGCTTAACACTTATTTGAACAGTTAAACGGGAATTAATTTTACTCAATCCGCAGACAGCCAATCACAGATAAAGGCAATATATAAACACGACGATTGATTTTATTAAAAGTAGGTCCATGATGAATCATAATAGATGGTAACTAAATATTACTTAAGATGAATAACAATTGGTTTTGCTAAAATTAATTATTTAGAAAGTAAAATTTAATAATTTAGAAATTTAATATGAAATTAGCTCATTAAATGCAAGACATAAAAATCAGTGTTGAACATTTATGGTAATTTTCGTTATTTACAGGAAACATGCAATTATAATCCTTGGAATGATAATTTAAAACTTAATAATAAAGAGAGTGGCAAGGCTGTAAGGAAAATTCAAAGAAATGAAAGCGTCAGTTGTTATCTGACTCCGTATTCATCGGATTGTACGCTTATACTATAAAGTGAATGCTCTATAATCTTCTGGAAAATGTGAGATTTAACTTAAATTATTCAAAATTCATTTGAATGCCAACTGTTTGATAATTATAAATATGTATTAAGCATACAGTAAAGAGAGGCTGATACTGTCCATCTCGGTATGTATCATCTCATCCTGATAGATCATAGATCCGCTGATTCCTTCATATTATTATCCTTAATGGAAAGTTAGTCCATCAATACTTCAGGAGCATTGTAGGTTAAACATAAAAAGAATGAAAAATAACGGTCTAATTAATAAATTTTATTCATTATGTAATTTTTATGGACACATTTAGATGGATTTTTTGTAATAATTTGCTATTATTTATGTAAACGAAGTTGGAAGAAGTTTGAGATTGATTCACCGATATCGTATATTTACCACCTTTTTTATATGAATTGTTTTGTCTACCATCAAATTTTTAATAACTATGCAATCATTCTATGCAACGGTTGATTGCATCGATGTGCTATTTTCAAAATTTACATTCTATCAATCAAAAGTGATGGGAGCATGACAAGATTAGATAATGCTCAGGGTAATACTGAGTATCAGGACAAATCGTGTTGCGAGAAACTCCGTATCACCACGATTTCATTTTCAATTAACCTGCATCTCAATGAGGTCATATGAAGAGATTCTAATAAAACTGCTAGACTCCACATTCCGACCACATTCTTCATCAACTGTTTCTTAATTTCCTCTTTCTTCTCAAACCCACGGATGAGAGTGGGTCGCAGATGTCAAGACCATCTGACCACACCGAAAAAATGGAATATCTATCTTTTTTTCTCAATTCAGATTGCATTATATATTTTTCATTACTACGAACATTATTAATAATTAGACTGTTCTGGTATTCCTGAAACGACTATTTTAGGTCATTAGTTCATAGGTTAGAGTCCGTGAAAAGATATAAATAAATCAAAGTGACATAATCAAACATTTAATTTAATAAACAAGCTATGAATGGCTGAGACATGAAATTACTAAGAACCTTTGGTATCAAAGCACGAGATTTGGATTTTAGAACACACTGACGCCACAAAATGAATTATACCTCTTATGAAAAATTGGAAACCTCAATGGCCTTAAAAATTCAAACAATTTATGATTCATGAAGACTCGCAGTTATTACATACTAATATTTAGCCAAAAAACCATTTTGTTCAAATAGATTATTTTACCCTTTTATTTCACTGGCTTTCCGCATTTCAGCAGATGTTGATAATAGGCTTGATAATTGATCCATGCAAAGGAAATATTCCTTTATAGTAGACATTTTGGGATCCTGTGAAGCGTAAATGGAATATCGAAAAATTAATTGTAAGTTTTAATTCCTCCTTTAAAGTTTACCCGTTTTTATTGACCTGTTGCGGAGATAATTTCCAATGCAGTGAATCAATTTAAGGTTCTTGGATTATATTCAGGCGGTAAATCCTGAAACAGTGACTACTTATTTGCATATTAAGGTCAGGTTGAAATTTGTAATGATCTTCCAGCCACAAATATGATTATATCCTTTTTACTCTACATTTACCAGTTAATTAAATGACTATTATTTAGCAGTCTTTAGGAAACAAGCGAAATTGTGTCACCAATCATGCTTACATTTATTCACCGTTCACTATTCTCTATTACACCTACCGTCAAGGGTATATATATATATATATATATATATATATATACATCAGTTATAATCTATCATTTGATCATTCACAAAAAAACTATTCACAGATAAAACAAATAGAATCGTAAATCTGCTCCTTTAAAGTACATGAAAACGTGCAATCTTCAAAATCACCTCACAACTTGCACATTTTGGGAGCGTGGGTGGATCATAATAGTACATAAATGCGATTGGTCGAAGAGTATGCAATTTGCTCTCCTATTGGCCATCAGTTTGGCCAACCAGAATGGTCATAAATACATCACACAACGTATGGCTTTTACGCACCATACGGATTAACTGAATAGTTTACTTGTTGAATACAAATATGACACATTCAGAATGAACGTGAGTAATATTTCAGGAGCAGTTGTCGGTAATTCTACAAGGAGCCCATACGAATATCTCTACGGTGAATTATGCAAATATTATCTGACTTGGTATCTTCCTCTCACCATTGTGGTGGGGGTAATGGGGACGCTATTCAGTCTCTTCTTCCTATTTTGCTCAAAACTTTTCCAATCCAGTATGCTCCTCTGGCTCTCTAGTATCTGTATTGGTGACTTCTTCATATTAATTTTGGAAGGCGTGTGGATTTTGTTAAAAGTCTGGTTCGGCTACGACATTCGAGATCAGAATGATGTAATCTGTAAGATCCACAAGTTTTCTTCTAATTATGCTTTCTACTGGTCTGCTTATATGCAGTCTGCTCTGTCTGTCCAAAGAGCTTATCTCGTATTCAAACCATTGCATGCCAGAGGCCGTGGTGGTGTCTCTAAACGACATGTAATTGCGTGGATTATAATTTCACTTGCGTTAATCATACCAGTATCTCCTTATTTTCTTTATTGGAAATTAATTAAAGGAGATTGTGACCCTATTGAAGATATCTTTCATTTTATGACCCTCTGTGATCTTATAATTTGGGGAATTATACCTCTACTCATAATGATAATTTCCACTATAATGATATGTTTGAATATGGCCAAATTAGGCAACAAATTCAAGCGGCGTCGCATAAAATCCACAACCTGGAAACGTAACATTTCCGTTTTAACAAGCCCTGGAGCGATCAATGTTTTGCAAAGGCGAAATCTTTCCACTCCCTCAATAATGTTTACTAGA
Organism: Hymenolepis diminuta; assembly: GCA_900708905.1. Taxonomy (NCBI): domain Eukaryota; kingdom Metazoa; phylum Platyhelminthes; class Cestoda; order Cyclophyllidea; family Hymenolepididae; genus Hymenolepis; species Hymenolepis diminuta. The sequence goes on from CAADRB010000004.1 coordinate 2,214,095, forward strand.
TCAAAATCGGTCACAAATAGCCAGTCGCTTTCATCAGGATTCCTCGATCAGCTACATTTGCCAGAGTGCAAACAAAGTGAATCACTGTCTTCTCAGAGTCATCCCTCACCTCCAAAATTGACACGACAACCCACGGAACAGAGCAGTGGCAGACATAATGCTCCAGACAACTTTGGACATGTGACTCGTCTTCTTATCTGTATGAATATCACCTATATGACCAGTACATTCCCTCTCCTCATATACTTCATGTTCAGAAATTTTGGTAGTAAAAGATTCATAATCGACGAGCATCTACACCGATTCTGTTATTACCTCTTTCGAAGCTTCTGTTTCCTAAATTCTTGTACAAATTGGATTTTTTACTGTCTTGTTGGAAAGCTATTTCGCAAAGAAGCCAATCACATTATTCGGATGTGTTTGGGACTAGAGGGGAAAAAATGCAAGAGAAATTTAAGCAATCAATCAGGAAAGCTCCCGGTAACTAAAATGCCCATTTTGAGAACACCTCTTGTGAGTCAACAAAATTCTCCGGTGAAAAGGATGCGATCGATAAGTGCAGTGGATATACAGCGAGCGGTTTCGAAGATTCCACATCGATAAGACAAGTTTGTACAAATTTGTTGATTTCTGTGATACGAATTAATAATAATGATAAATTTTTAAGGCTTTTTATTATTCATTTTCTCCGTATGTGAGAGACTTAAGTTCAGTGTAGATATTGAAATAAATTATTATTTTGCTCAAAATAACAAAAAAAATGTTATATTCATTTAATAAGAATTTGAAGCAAAATTAATACTAATAAAGAATAAATAGTTTTATTAATTTTGAAAATAAACTTTTATATTGATTATGTTCCAATTTTGATGACAAATTGGAAAAACTGGCAAAAATTCTCTTTTTATTAGCGGTTTCTGAATTTAATCTTGTTAAAATAATCAATAATGCGTGTTTGCAAAATACTTTTAATGATATTTATTTTAATAATTACAATTTTACTTTGTCACTTTAACGATATTGCTTAATGCTTAAGATTTTTATTTTACTAGAAAATAATCCCTTCAAGAAAAGTTATTTTAATGATTCCCAAAATGCATCAAACCAGTACTTTAAAATTAAAATTTTCATTTATTCAGACTGTTAAAACTTCTGATTCCATAATGTAGTTAATGGTTTAAAATTTTTATTTAATAACCGTAAATAGGTGGGGCAAATCTTATTTGAACTTCGCTAAAATTTTATTATAGAACAGACAAATCGTAACTGACAAATAAATTTCTTACTTTTTCTGCGTAAGTAAAAATTCGCAAGGTGTTTCGTTCACTTTTTCGAATTTTTTCGTTTAAAGAATTTTCAAGAGACTCCGAAAATTGTGATCGAGTAGATGCTTGCAATGTTGTAATACTCGGAACAAATACATAGGTCTTAGTGGCAGTTTTTGATTAGAACATATACCACATTAACATGTTAGTATATTTTAGAAAGTTTGTGCGATACAATGTAACTGGTTGAAAAACGGATAACCCAATGGATACTGCTGAGAACCAATTTCGGCTATCTAAATCAGAATTCCATTTTAATATAGACGCTTAGATATGCCGTTAAAACTCAGACAAAGCATGGGATATGATGATTACGCCTGTTTAATCCTCATTTGAGCAGTGAATTAATTTATCTACCAATCCAATCACTTTCTAAAAAGAGCAGATTAACACGGCTTTGCCCATAGATTTTCGTATACAGCGCCATAATCTTTTGCTTGATATTGTTAATTTAAATAAAAGGAGTCTGATCTATATAAACGGAGAATATGAAATACAGATTTGATATAATTCAAAGAGAAACAGGTATGTAGATTATAATTTGCCTTGTAAAACAAAAAAATCTTTCCCAGGTTTGAGTCACGGTAAATCAGAGGAAAACGAGTCCAAAAGGTTGAAATGGAAGTGAAGTTTGATAAGAAGTACGAAATAAAGTCTGAACATCATGAGATTTTCTTGATTTGAATATTTGGAAAAGCAAAACTCTCATTATGGGGAAGAATACACCCCGTGATGTTCAAATTATCCACCTTCCACTATTTGGCCCCCCATTTCATGGATAATAGTTTTTCCACCATATTTAAAGTATGTTGACCGGTGGATTTTATTCTGTTTCTGATCATATTACCTCGACTTGTACATATCTTTTTATTTTAGTGAATAGGTAAAAGACAATGCTCCAATCTATTTAATACATTACAACTTGCTATAGTTTACTCAAAGTGAGCCATCACGCTATCTTTAAAATCAAACTATCAGCATACGAAATCTTATTATCTTTATTTTTAAATCAAAATAGTTTTATATTTTTAAAGATACTCTGAGGAACCGATATTTAAACCTGAAGCCATACATTCTACGGAAGGGGAAAAGAAGTAGGATGTTTGGAGTTCAAAGGTTCGTCTTTATCAGTTCTTAGGACCAATTGTTGTTAAAGGGCATTTGCTAAATTTTCAATCCAATTCTTGAGGAATCGGAAATGATTCTTTTCCGTACTTGCAGAAGATCTAACGTATGAGGAATGAGGATGCTATTCAGAGATATCTTTACCCTTAAAAAACGAAATCACCACCATTTGCTTTCATTTCACTTTGACAAAAACGATATGGAGAGCTTTTGGAGTCAGTTTCTGCAACCATATGGACTAAATAAATAAAAAATTCCGAATCTTATACCAGTTAGGCTTATGGACACCTTTGTAACATTTTGATCTCGAATAAATCGAATGCACATTGTTTCATTTTTGAAATCATTTGATACAACATCACAGGATTGAATATTCTTTTACACCGCAAATTCTTCCAGTGCTGATTGCTTTGGCTTGTAAAAACAGGACTGACTTTGCTGCTTATCTATGATACAGTGCGTTCTCAAATGCATATCTTTGGCAGTTAGCTTGATTCCTCTTGATCGTCAGTGTTCTTTCTTACTATTGGTGGATCTGAGGAACGACATGAAAATAAATGGAAGCATATAAGTATCGTTCTCCCCTACCAGAGCCTCTAAGAAAATTCAATCTCTCAAGCTCAAAATAAATAGATGCTTCACAAAGTCTAGAATTTTTAATATCTTAAGGGTAACACAGCTTGTTTCTTTATTCAGATAAAACTATTATTTTAAAGTATTTTTTATTTGGATTCACCATAATTTCTGAAGAATAACATCTACTGTGATCTAGAGAGAAAAACACTGGCATCTTATGGCTTCCCCGAGTACTGGAATAAAGCTGTGGTCAAAAACTCTTTTAAACAACGTGTCAGCTCAAGTGTTCGAACTTTGGGGAAATCGTTTGGGGGTTTAGATCTATTCAAGATTTACAATTCCTGAACATATTTACAGGGTGAAAATAGTATATGAAACAGGAAACTATTTTCTGGAAGAGCTAAAGGTAAACTCTAAAATATTTAAGATGGACAAACCATTTGATACTGTTCTCGAGGAAAAACACAGTAGAAGAAATTAAATGAAAAAAATAACCGAAGGCATCTGAGGTGTGTAACACTTAAAATATTATATAAATCGCAACCTGGTGAATATTCTTGATAATGCATTTCCTTATAAGAGATTATATGTTTATGAAAAACCTATATACTTATTACTGATTTGAAAAGTCGGTTAAGTGAGATATTAACTTTCCACCCTCACATTTGGCTTCACGGTACTCTATGTAGGAAAGAATTTCATAATTACAATTTGTATAAAATTAAATTTTATGATCAATTTGATAAATTACCACCTCCAAATGTAAATGTCTTGCTCAATTTGGCAAGCAGCCAGTTAAATCAGCATTTTCTTTGTTTGAGCCTCGCCTGCTTGTTGGCCTCGTTTATAATTGCAGAACAGCAGGACATTTAAATTCAATTCCACAAATTAAAACCACTGGTTTTATCAATAGATGATGGAATAAAAACACGGGTTTTGTAATTTTTTAATTAAATTTTCTAAAATAATTTGACATTATTAGATAACCAATTATTATTTGCAATTAATTTCAAGATTCAAAATGTTTAGTTTTGAAAACACAGTTCATTAGTTTGAAATTAATCGAGTAATGAGAAAAAAGATGTAAATACATTTTGAAATTGTTCATCTGTTAATTAAAAATTTTGTCAAATTTGAGTTAATTTAATTTAATAGTACTATAGGGGGTTTTTATTTAGTCTGACCTAGTAATTAAACAGATGCGAAAGGAACAGGATATGTCCCTTTTTAAATGTACGAAATTGCAATTTAAAGCTTTAAGATTAACCTAGTAAATATGTAAAAGTTACATTTAACAGACAAACTCTGATATAAAAATGTTGAGATTCTGACTAGTTTACATTATTAAATTTAACTAATATTCCTGCAGTTAATAATATCAATTGATTATAAATACAAACTTGCTTAATTCAAAAAGAAGTGTTTGAGCGCAGACAGCATCAGAATAGTTCAATAAGGGATAAATAGGCAAAGGCCGATAATAAAGTGGAGCGTTGGTGCTGGATGCATTGAGTCGACCACAAATGGTAGATTTCACTCGGCGAATTAGCAATTACTAAAAATTTAAGATTCTTGAGCATAATGCACAGTTAATACGATTGAAAGATTGGGTACATCAAACCAGTTCTTTGTACCTTCTTTCAGCCATGTGCATGCAAATGAGACCAGCAAAAACCCATCTATCAGTTCGGAGCATAATTGATTCTCTTAGATTTCGATTTAAGCAACAAACTGTTCAGTTTAAAACTTAAACTGTTTAAACTTATTACATTCGCTCATTATTTCGCATTTCCTATATCATGTGCGCTTAATTTTAGATGTAACTTCAAGAATACAAATTCTTCCTCCAGCTGGATTTTTAAAGATTGATAATAAAATAACTTTGCTGGTCCTTTTCTGAAACTGTAAAAGATAAAAGTAAGATTCTTTTTGGGGAGTCTTAAGAGTATCCAGCTGAAATTCTCATAATCTGCCATAGAGACTGTTATATAGGTTCATTTTGACAGAAAGAAGGTAGAAAATTTAAAGCAGTGGATGTGAAGCGTATATATCCGGCAATTTGAATGAATTTAAATGTAAACTCAGGGCAACAAATTTTAGCATAGATGTATCCAGCTAATCTGACGGCATTAACTTTGCGTTAGCTAGACTTTTCACTAAAAAGCTGCTCTATTTGCTGACTAAACTCTCTCCAAAATTGGACACCCGAAATGCTTTGCCATCTGGTTCGTTTGACTTAGCTATGCAGTCGACCACTCCTATGCCATTTGGGCTTAACTTATACGCCTCTATTCCTCTAAAATCACACCGGTAACACAAAATAATAACTGTCTTATTAATCTCAGGCTTTCAAATCTCCATTTGTATCCTCTTTTCAAGTCCTAACTTTGTCGATCACTGCTGATATTAAATAATATCCAACTTAATTCTCTCTGCTCTCTTATTTCTTTATTCTGAAAATCAAAGAGCAGTATAATACTGCATTAACTCTAAATGACATAAGATGCACATCATTTGGTGTCTGTAAATTAGGAAAAAACTTCAGAGATGCATTTTAAATCACCAATCTTTTATACAGAATTAAGAATAAGCTGTTTAATTCCGAAGAATTCGGATATATAAGATATCTCGGAGCTGTGGGATCGTTATGAAGTGGATTTTTCCATCAGTTCTTTTTTTAACAATACAAAGAAAAGTATAGAAAGTTTTTATACCAACTTTATCTATACCTTTACATGGACCACTGATTACCTCTCGTAAACCTAAAAATATAGGAGCGGATGATTTGATATTTTATGATGATATTAATACCTACTTTTATTATTTATTATAACCCACAGTATTAATCTTGAGAAAGCCACTTAAGTTATTTTACAGCGAGTTCAACAAACAATAAGAGTGAGAATTAAAAGGATACTAAGAACAGCGTATCAATGAATTCTAATTTAATTTTCGGATTCGAGTAGCATATTATTTACTTTTTTGGTTGCTGCCTTTTAAAAGATTCCCCTTTCATCATTTGTCTTCCAGATGGGAACAAACTCTTGTCCTCCATGTCTAGTGATTATTAACGAGCTTTTGATCATAATCCTCAGCTTTACCACTTCGAATTTATTTTTCTCGCAGAAGTTGAGAATGTGAAATAATATTATATGATACAAATATTTGATGATTCCGTTTGGTGTTATTCAAAGGGGGATTTGAATAACATCAATTCATCTGCAGAACAGAACACAACTGTAACGTAGTATAAAGGTTATTAAAAAGAGAATATTAATTAAAAATATATATTTTTCAAATAGTGAAACAAAACAGTATGGAGTTATTTAGTTACGAAACCCCAATAAATTATAATAGCCATAACAAATTCAGGTATTATTAATAAAATTTTAAAGTTTCATTTTATTCGTATGATCTACTGCGAAAATTCAATGATTATTTGCAAAATTTAATATGCTTTAAAACATAAAAGTATGTTTCAATATGTGTTTGGTGTCTGGCATCTTGTGATTCGAAAATTTGACTTTAAAAACTCATGCTTCTGATAGGTTAGAATTCGAAAATTTTTGTAATAAGCCTTTTTTTCAGTTTTTCAAGTTCAGTAATATTTATTTTTTGTCAGGCGTTGGTTTAGTTAGGTAGTGATTCGCCCAATTTACTAAAGTAAAGCGGACGTTAGAAATGTTTCGTGCAGCAGACAGTTTTATGAAAATCAGTGCTCAATAAATCTGGTTGCATAAACATTAGTTGGCGAATCATTTATGTCTGTTAATGTTTATATTTTTGCAAAAAAATTATTATTAGAGGTCAAATAGTGAGCTCTGATGTATTAAATTTGTGTTAGATTGTGTCATCCTGGTGAAATTCTGATCATTATAACCATGAAATATGATTTAGGCGATTAATCAAACAACTTAATTGAATTTTTAACAAATCTGCATGACTCGACCATGAATTCACTCAGGGACTTAAAATTTCTACATTAAATCATTGGAAATGAAACAGTGGAGAATAACGATGAATCAATAAGTATACTCACCGAATCCAGAGGTTGAATTTATTATGATCCTGTGATTGTCTGAGATATTTTTCTACTTCTAATCAATGTCTTTATCTTAAACCCTGTTGAACTGGCTTTTCGACACTCCAAGTTGAGATTCTTTCCCCACAATGCCTCTCTCATTGTGGCTCATACCTCATTTAACTACTTCGATATCTCCTTCTTTACGACTTCTGTTTGCAATTAAAGTGAATATTTCATTATTTATCAAAAATATTTGTAATAATAAATGGGAAAAATATTTCTACCTAGTGACACTTTACATCTCACGATGTATTAATTCAGATTCCATGGAATAAAACGTGGTTATTTGTTAAGAGTGGAACCGCTAAAAAATGGACCAGAAACCTGGTAGAGAATCATCTTAATTACAGACTACAGGAAATTCAGGAAAACATATATTAACAGGATTGATAAATCTATCCATTAAATTCAGTTTCTCTAGAATAGCAAAAATTGAAATTTTGGATTACGAAACTGGAGTACATGAAGAATATAACCTATTGCCGACGTTATTTTCAAAATGCCTATGGATGGAAAACTCTACAAATGAATCAAGGTAGCACAACTAAGCGTCTAATATAATGAACCGGATAAGAAATACTTGAAATTTTAAAAACGGGGCTCACCGAGTAACTCAATGACCAAATAATGGACAGTGGACCTGGGCAATCATTCCTGCAATGAGAATGAGAATGAGCAGTGCTTCCGAAATTCGAGCAGGGGAAGAATTTTACTATGCATATTTCACCATATATTTCTTTTCAAACTCTTATTTCTTCCCTTCTAGAATGCCTTTGGCACTTTACTAAAGCATCTTCCTGAAAATAATAGAAATTAATCTCTTAGAATCAATATTTAATCTAAATTCAAGATATTACTTAAAAATTTTCTCTGCATTCTAGATGCAACATCTTTGATCATATGTTTATACAATGATTTGTTCCGAAAAATTATGCTACAAGAATATTTTAAATGCAATCCGAAGCCATTTTTTTTATTCTGACGAACTTTAAATCCACTCATAAACCAGAATTTAAACGTTGATTTAATGAAAAATCTGCTAGGCATTCACTATTTTTTGGTATTCTATACAAATTGTATTTTTTTTTATCTTGACGTTTTTGATACATTTTATATTTAATGATGTACCATATCCAATGCATTTGCTTTCTTCACGTAATATATTTGGGAGAAATAGGTGACCTCGAAATATGATCGTTCTTGATTATAAATAAAACATGTCATTTGGAGGAAATCTCCCTTTAATTTTTTGTCCATGCCTGCTTATTTAAAAAAAGTGAGACACGAAGATAAATTTACTTTTATTCTCCCAATGTTGAAGCTACAGGATTTAAAGCAGGTGAAGGTGTCCTTAAAAATGTTCATTTTGGTTTAATTTATCATTAAAATGACATATTATTTCCTATTATAAAATTTGTACACAGTCATTAAATAGCAGTTAAAGTACTCATCAGTGCATTGAGGAGTCATTAGTTCGATTCCACTTTTGGTAAGCACAGTAAGTTGAATGGCCAGACGCATTCATCAAATCTGGGTTTCCAATCAGAAAGCCACGAAGTTACGACTATTTGCCTAGGGGAGATGTTGATAAACAATTTTTCTAAAAAGGGTTACCTGCTATTATATTAATACTATATATTAACCTATACTCACCATCAGGATTATTTAAAAACAAATTAAACTGTTGAATATATATATATATATATGTAATTAAAGCAAATGCAAGATAAATTTTAAGTTAATATTAAAGCATTTTAACATTCTTTAACTTACAAAGAGATAAAAATTCGAAAAATTTCCTTTGGCGGCCATTTTTTCTACCTAACAAAATGAAAAAATCTGAGGGGATTGTGGTTTGCGTGCACGCTGCTCTCCTTTCAGCTTAGGAAAGTATCATAATTTGAAAATATATAAAAAGCTGCAGCTAATGGTGTCCAAATTAAAATAAATAAACTAGGAAAAATTTTAATTTGAATTTAAAAAAAGCTATTTTAGCCGCCATATTTCACTTGTTTATCTAATTTGCTGTCTTAATTTTAAAAGTGAATCAGAAAGACACATTTATTAAGAAAACAATTTAATACTTATTACGGATGCTCACAAGCAGGTTAAAAATTGCAAGCTTGGCTTTACCAGCTATTTTGCAATTAGACGACAAAATCTGCACGGTATATTCAAAATAATGGAACCGTAACATTAAACTGCATTTTATTTCTACCTTAAAGGCTTGAATGATCTTGTAGTACGCTTGTGTGACGATCAGAAGGGTTTGAACAAGATTTTGTGATAAGACCTGTCATTCTGGCCACTAAAGTTAAGCACAAAGCAAACGCTCTCAGAAATCGCACAGAATGAGGTCTTTAAAAACAAAGAGGCCATAGCCGCACTGGAGGCTATAAAGAAAGCAAGGTTTCTAAATTGACATTTCCTGATTTTCATTTCTCATCTATTTTGCAGATTTCAAGCTGACAATCATGTATCCTCTATGTTGAGTGGTGTCCTTGCTGAAAAATTTTGTTTACATGATTAATATAAAACTATTGAGCGAAGAAATCAACTAAATCTGAGGTCTAAGATGATTCGCAGAAGGGTTTTTCAGATGTGAAAATCACTGCTATTGACTCTTTCGGTAAATGACATCATTTTCAAATTTTATAGATATGAATACTATTAAAAGAAATTTATACTCAATAGTTAATTAGTTTTATTATTAAAAGAAGGAAAGGAAAACAATGCTAATTAAGTAATAACAACCGCTTTAGGGCATTGAAAAGGGGGAGCAAATTATGCAAGTAGTAAGAGGGGGTAAAGAAAAAACTGATTAGATTTAAATTCTGTTGATAAAATTTTCGTACTTTGTTTGATAAGGTATTATATCTTATCCTCAGCATAACTGAGATATGTGTGAAAACATTTCATAAGTTTTACCACCACTTCCTTGACAAAGCACATTTTGTAACATGCAGAAGAAAAATAAGACGGTAGTTTTCAAGTTGGTACAGCGTTGGAGAAGGTTATTTTCCTGGTAGCTGTAGAATGCGTTCAAATATTCAAGGGAATATATTTTGTGTAGGGACTCACAATCAGATCTAAACTTTAATCAATTTAAGTACTAGTGATGTGCTTGTCCCTAATTTCTGGTTTTTTAAATATTACTGTTTTAATAATTGTAATTTCAGTATTAGTTTGGATATTCAATTTCTTTCCACGTAAAATGCGGTTTTCAAATCTGCTCCTCATTTACTAAGCAACAGGGGAAATCCTCTTTCTGACTCCCTCGAATTTCAATATTTAATAATCTATAACACGTTATCGTTCTTTTTAAGTACAAAAACAGAAGGCAGAACTGGAAGGACTGATCAATGAAAGCTTTCAATTACATTTGTTAAAATCTGTTTCAAAGAAAAAAGTTAATTTTATTCTAATCCTGTGATTCAGTAGATGTGTTTAAAAATTACACATTAATAATACATGAAGAAACTTAAAGAAATTTATAATATACATGATCATAACCACAAAATTGTCACCTCATTCCTGCCCACTTCGTAAAATTTTATTTCTTTCCGATATTAAAAATCATTTTTTCAGCAGAGAACATAGTTATTTTAATAAAAATACATTTTGTTTCAATTTATACCTTGAATAACTTGGTCATTTTATGACTTAGTAGAATATATTTAATTTAAATGAATATAAAAGTAAGTATTTATTAAATTTATCTTTTTATATTCGGAAATTAAATAAATGAATAATTATTCACAGGCTGATGATAGATGAATTCAGGAAATGTGGTGAAAATACGACGTTCGATAACTTCAAAAAATTTTGATACCAATTTTACTTGGAGGATGCAAACTATTGGACGAAAAAATGGGTCAAGTTGGACGATTTTCGACATCGAAATGGTCGTTTCTAAAATGGTAAGAATAGTCAATGTGCGTATTTGCAAAATCAGAGGTCATGAAAACGATTTAACAGTATATGTTCCCCGTGAATTAGTTAATTGGTGTTATTATTTCTTCCTCACAGTTATACAAAATAGTTCTCCACTGAAACTGTCTTAAAAAGTCTTACTTCATTTGATTTAATGAATTAAACTGTAGAATAAATACATTATTGGTAGCTAGCTTTCCAAACTTTAAATTTTATGATTCGACCCCTGGATTGCAGCTGATGTTTGTCCACGAAATCCAGTACTTATCAAACTCATTTTATTAAGAAGGATCGATATGATACTTTAGTCACTTCTTTTTCCAGTTCTTGAGTGGTCAAAATCACCGTGCATTATTTTCACCAGCTTTTAGTTTCAACATGACAGAGACGAGATAGCTATAAATCTTAAGCTAGTAGAACTTCGTCTCATGGTGAATTTAATAGGCTAGTAGCAAGAAGCAAATGTTTATTTGAATGTGAAAAATATTGATATAGTTTAGATTAACTAGGTCAGGATAAACAGAAATACAATCCAACGTACCAGATACCATAAATTTCTTTAGTATCTTTTATTTAACATTACAGAAATTAGAAATTAGAAAAAATGCAAGCTCAGTTGTAAAGCACACTCCAGTACCACTTGAGATTGCAAAGAATAAATGCATTTAATATTCAATAAACATACATAGCTTTGTTATTGTCCTTTTTTGCAGTCAAATATTGTGACGAGATGCAAAAAACGTCAATCAGCTGTCGTAAACTATGATTGAAGTTGAAATTTTTCATAATCTTTTATAATAAAATTTCTCTCTTAGGATATAAATGTGCGCTGTTAATAACTCAGAATTCGATTTCATCAGTAAATAATTATGACAAGTTGTGTGGTCACTGAAGTAATAAAAAAACATATATCTGACAGCCATGGTTTCTTATTTCTATTGAATATAGACTAATAACGCGTTTTTACTGGAACTAGACGCTAGGCAGATCATTTAAATCGACTGCTACATGAAGTTAATTTATAACACTTATTATTATTATTGTTCTTGTTTGCTAGGCTATGACTTATACTTAAAGATAAATTAAAATAGTTCCCAAACTATGAGCACCGGAGATTTGAGTGGAAAAAAGTACACAGAAATGCACAGTGAAATTCCATAGAGTGAGAAGAGAGATATTAAACTTGAAGACACGATTGGGAGAAAACCTCACAAATAGCAGGCGATAAGCTGTAGGACTATAATTGCTGATGTACTTTTGAACGAAACCCAAACTTTTGGGAATAGACTTGATGGGTGTGTTTTGAAATGAAGGTTAGGACAATTGAGTGTTTGAGTTGTAGGGAGAGAGACATCACTATCACTTCGTGGACAAAAGGCCAAAGCATTTTTCTAGACCATTTATTTAATTAGTATTTACTGACTCTCCATTAAATGTTCAGCTGAATGACGGTTTATTTGCTAATATGGTATTGATTCACATTGATTATGATCATCAAGCGATGTGGACGGGTACTTGAGACTTTGGTATGATAGGACAGGTAAGAACCGGACAAGTTTTGTAGATCAATTCTTGTTTCTTATTTAAGGTTACCATAACGAGATTTCAAAAATTAATAAATTCATTCTATCTTTGTTGATATTGATCAGCAGGGATCTGACCAACTAAAATTACAAAATTTAATATTTTTATGGGATAGAGACTAATTTAAACAACAAAAATAGAATAATTAATTGTCAAAAATGCTGGAACAATTTCTTCATCAGTGTGTAAGTGAGATTCAAGGTAATAAATCTGATATTTTATTTTAACAAAATACGCTCCACATAGAGAGCTTAAAAATGAAATAAAAATTAATGTTTTAACGAATATTTTAAATTTTAATAACCAACTTCATATGTGGATTCTTTGATTTTTCAGGAAGAGCATAACAGAGTAGACTGTAGGGGACGATCCGGTTATAGTAATTTTATTACCCGCTCCAGAGGCAGTAAAACGCCAAAAACAAAGAAAGCCCCTCTTCACAGATGGTGGCATTTCATTGCTGACTTCCATAGTATTTCCCCTATCATTTCGATAATAACTTTCACATAACAATAACAGTAAATATTCGATAAGTGCACGCTAACTAATAAGCTGATCTCGTCTAATGGAAAATCTGGGAAATGTCATTTTTTACATTTTGATATTATAAGAAATATCATTGCAAAAATGGTTATTTGAAGCAAAAAGCTATCACCCACAGTCATTGCATATTTGTATAACTTAAAAGTTATGCTACTGAAACCAGATTGCAAGATTAATCAATAACCCTTAAACTCCATACCAGCACGTTGATGACAGAAAGGTTTGTATATGTATTAATAAAAGTACTGACAAACTTGGCTTTTTTTCAGAAAATGGTATTTTTGAAAATTTTGACGAGAATATCAAACTCTATCCCTCATTTTTAGGTAAAATATTGAACGTTATCGATCATCATATCGAGCCGATATCATTGACTTTGTGACCACAGTTGCCTTTGAGGAGAGGGTTAAAATTTCTTCAGCTCGGGTTGCAATTTGTGCCACCTTGAAGAACTTACTTCTGCTGAGACTAGTTTCCAAGACAACTAAGGAACAACTGTATTGACATTCATGGAAATAAAATCAGAATTCCCTTCTCTAATTTATTTGACAACCTGAGTTGACAACACCTGAAGTTGCGCACTTTTTGAAAATGAATGATGGCGCCAATTTCGTATTCATTACTTAATTGATTTAGTCTAATACAACAAACAATTTTTAATTAATGGTAAATTTTTGTAATTTATAATCCTAACCACACGTAAATGTATTAAATATTATTTCCAAATTTATATCAGTAATGAAATATCAACCGAATTGGAAAGTTATTTGTTTAATAGGATAAGCCCTTAAGATCCTGAAATCGTAAATTATGAATTAAAATTAGCCCATTATCATTACAGTAATAAAAATGACTCTTAACTACAAGAAAGAAATAAGAAAATAACATTAAAGTGCAAAGGACTAAGTATAAATTTTTACAAATTATTGATTTTTCCAAAGTACTATGGAGATATTTTAAGTCAATTCGCAAATCTGTTACATTAACTTATATTTTCTCATAAAATGTATGACGAATTCGTTTTTATGTTGATTTTTTTTCACATTATTTCAAAATTATCATTTAGATGTGACTTCTTCTAAAGTCCCTTTGCTTTTTTTCACTTTTTAGTAAAAGAGTAATTCTGATGAGTAATGAGTTTTAGGCATTCATGAATAATGTAACTTTATTGCCCATAAAAATCTTACTTTTTGATCAAAAATGTTGTTAACAAAAGGAAATCAATTTTGATAATTTGAAACTAATTTTCATTATAGAAATGCATTGTGATTAAAGGTGGAAAAAGTATACTCGACAATTACAATTTCAAAACAAAGGAAATATCGAGACAAATTAAAATTTTTGGTTGTCATCCTCAGAAATAATCTATACATATTTTTATTTAATAGAAAACTTTATTAAAATTTAATTATTTGTGTAAATGAACTTTCCATTCTTCTAGTAATTAAATATGATTGATGCATGTTCATAAAAGTTTTAATAAAGCAAGCTGGTTCTTTGGCTTTGGCGTGAGAATCTGATGTTCTGAGAAAATCCCGCATCATGAAAACCCAAATCACTTGTGTTTCATAATGCCCTAGTAAATAATAACAAATAAAATCTGAACCACTTGTTGAAAAATACATTTTTTACTAAGAATAGTAGAGAAATGATCTATGGCCTAACTAGAGACGGGATTTTAGGTGCAAATATAAAAACGGTTCTTGATAATTAAAAAAACTGGACATAAAACAATATTTAAAACACGAAACACATTTTATGCATTGGAATTCCTTTATTCCCGATGCAAGAAATTAATATTAATCGATCGGATGAAGGCCCATTTTTCATAAAGAAAAACGAATAAAATTTTAAAGAATGTCATAAAATACATTATGTAAATAAATTTATATCGAAGAGTTAACCAGGGTGAAGGAATAGAAAGAAATCCATCCTTAAATTAAGTCATACAATTTTTCAATAAAAACCTGAATACTTCCCGTCAGGAATAAAATAGCGGAGTTTATTTTTCTATTTCTTTCTCATAAACTCACTCAATGTTTTAATGAAAGGAAATTTTATTTGGTAGTGCAGCTTCCTTTCAGAATTCTACATTGTGGGACTGAAGTAGTTGATTCAAAGTAAACAAGTCATAAAAATTTATCATAAGCAAGTACTTAAATGATATTTATTTTCAAGCAATTCATTGCTTTCATTAAAAATTTCCAATTATATATTCATATTCACAATTTTAATAGTTCCTAACAAATATTGAGCAGTCTGAATCTGCTGTTTAGATAAAATTTTACGCTTATTTCTTCATGCAAAATATCTCTGGCTGAAATCTGCCTGCTCCGCTCTATTTCTAATGCCAATATGCAAACATTGGTCGGAATACGCAATTAAATTCTTCAACATGAATACCAATTTCATAATAATCTTGGGGGGAGGAAGATTTGCTGGTTTAATTCAGATTTCAAAAAAAAATGTCTCAAAACTGAAGAAAATATAAAAGATTAAACCGCCGTTTAACGATCTCTACAAGAAAAATGAAAAAGACAAGTTCTCATTGTTATAGCAAAAAAATATTAAAACTCAACTTCAACTATTTCCAGTATAACGTGGTTCGAAATAGTTTATATTGTAGCGGCAGAGTCACCAGTTTGTAGCGGGCCATCAGATTGTTGAGGGTCACCAGTTTGTAGCGGTAGTTGGCTAACAGTAAATGAAAGAAAAAGAACGACGAGGATTGCGTTGACCAGGTTGTATTGAACAAAGCTCAGTACAGAGTCTCAAAGAGAAAATAGGGAATTGGAGGAGAAGGACTGAACTATGGAAAGGGGCGTTGGACGAGCTGGGGTCCGTTGGTGTGTTTGTCGTGTGTCTGATGGAGGCTATTTATAATCGAGACTTTGGGTGAGGACACGCATNAGGATATGGTTGCATGCGTGCTTAATTGGTCGGAATGATTGTAGGAAAAGGAAGGGTCAGTGCAGACAGGACTGGTTAATAGCGGGGTTAATTAAACGGTGTCTGCTACTATCGTCTGAGGTATGTTTACCTTTTCCGATCGATGAGAAATAGGCCAGTTGTGGATACACGATGTTTGTCTATGGAGTGCTTGAGTCACAGGAAAGGTTAAAAGTTTACGGACATTACTATAAAGATAATTAAATTTAGTGATGATTAGAGATGGTGCAAGATAAAATATTTCGGAGAAAAGGGATTCATCCTTCAATATTAACAGTTTAAGGGATTAGAGTTATGTTTAATAATAATATAATGGAAATAATATAAAAAATGAATTTCGTCAGAGGAAAGTATCTGATGATTTTATGTAATTATATTTCTCCTAGACATGTCCGACTACATGAAAAAATATTTTCCTTTTAGCAACTTTTAGGTTAAAATGTTCCAATCATGTGCAATGGGAGATACTAGTAAGGAATTTTTTAGAAATATAAGAAATATAATAGACTTTTAATTAACCAATGTCTTACCTTATGGAGGTGAGATATGGTTGGTTAATCATCCCATTGGTTCACAATGTATTTCCTTTATTTTCTACTAATCGTAATTCGGCCTTAAATTCTCTTAAAATTCACTAAAAAAATTTAACTTCTTCCTCTTATCCACTCATTTTGAAAATTCTCACTACTGCCAACGAAATAACCCAGGTCTTCCACTTTAAATTAACACACAAATGCACTCTAAGAATCTCAGAATGCAATCCTTCCTTTCGTACCTTCGTACTCTTCACTCAAATACCATTCAGGTTTTTATAGACAAATTTCCGCCCTTATGGATTTAATATTCTGATTTTAAGATAAACGTTTAAGTATACATTTAAACAAAAATATCCAAATCAGGAGGATATTTTGCATGATTTATACACTAAAAATGAGAACCTTGGAAGGATATAAACGCGGTATGCAAAACTTAACATTTTTGTAGTGAAAAACATCTGAAAACAGGAATCAATGTGGATTAAGAAAATGAATTGAGCAGATGTCGAAAGTAAAGGGATTGAATTCCGGTTATTCGTTCTTCGGTTCTCGAGTGTAGTCTACTGCTTCATATTCCCTCTTTTCTATATCAAAATTATATTTTTTCTCCCAGTTCCCAACAAAATTTTGTATGCACGATGTTCAGTTAGTTTTTTCTTATAAAAGCAGAAAGACAATAAATAAATTGACTAAAAGCTGCTGAATATAACCTAAAAATATCCCGTACACAGTTACAGAATGTTCAAGATAATTTGCTTTTAAGTAAAAATAATAAATGCATTATATTCTGAGCACAAAATAGTCCTGATTTCAGATTACTGGTATTTTTGAGTAATATATGCAAACATAATAATATTAAACAGAAAGGACAATAAAGAAATTACTGGAAGATTTGTTGCATTTATCAGGGTATGTAAAATATTTAAGTAGAACAGCCATGATTTAAAGAAGATTTGCATTTCTAAAAAAATTGACAGATGTCAATGACTGATTTGAATAAACAGCGCTTCATCATCTTATCAGGTCGCCCAGGCGTAAACAGGTACGTTGTTTATACAAATTTATCAGGACATTTCACCGGAAACAACAGTTTTTCTCACATTCTCATTCTAAATATTTTTTCAAAGAACGTTCTAGTTAGAAAAAAATATGGAAATAGACACTTAAATTAGTAAATAAAAGCTCGGAAAGCTTAAATTTATAGGGTTAACCCTTAATAACATGAACTTTAAAATTGGCAGCTTGGGAACAATTGATGTATTTGTTTAAGTTAGACGATATTTGGATGTTTTACCACTTTCAGCGTTAATTCCTGTTTCTAGTTAATTTCAATTTACACTTCTGAATATATTAAATTACTGTTTGTAAACTCTTTTTCGAATCTGATAATGTTTTGTCTATATAAATTAGTATATTATGTATATGAGCGCACTCTAAAAGTGTTGTGTAAAGAGGAACTCAATCCAACTCTCAAAACAGCACATAAAGTTAGACATTAGCGACTCTTTTGTAATTTTATTTCATCATTATTATTATTATTACTGACAGGGAGATAGAATTTGAGTGAACAGGGAAAATAGGGAGACGAATGGATGAACATCTGAAAATACATGATGGACAATAAGACAGATAGCAAGTGCAAATATTCTTTTGCCTGGTTGATGAAATAAATGCCAAGACTAACAAAATATTTATATAAAAATAATTATTTTCCTTCGAAACTTTTTTAGACTTCAATTTAGTTACGATGTTGTGAAGAAAATTAACGGGCTGTCAGCTAGCAACAGCAAACAACGTTCTGAAAGTAGAGCACAAGATTTAGATGCCGAAATTTATTAAACAAACCCCGATGAGGACTTAAGAGAGTAAAAGAGATGAAGAGTAGAGGAGATGAGAACGTAGAGTAAGAGTCGGTTAATGACGAGCGTGTGTATCCACTCCCCACCCCCACCCAACGTTTGCAAAAAGCGGGTTTTATATAGGATCATAAAAGATAGGTTGAATAAGCGGATGGAATGATTCCGGACACCGCTGATAGAGGACGCTGAATCGCAACAGCAACAGTTCAAGAGCCACTTAATTAGCTAAGTAGGATTGGGAAATAGACTATTAGGTTACGAGTCCGCCAGATAAAATATGATGAAAAACATTATCGAAACCGCAACTATTCGAAGTTTTGTCAGGGCTTAACATAAGGGAAACCATTCCGCTGATATTTTGAAGGCAGTGCTAAATAAGTGCAGATGCACTTCATAATCGAAATTAGTTTAAAATATACAGGTCTTTAAATAAATTTAAATTTCCTAAAGTGATAGTAATTCATTCGCGATTATTATTTGGCTCAGCATATAATGTTGTATAGAAATTGATATGTTTAAAAGGATAGTCTCGGAAACCCTAACTTGAATGGAAAACATAAACAATGTAAAGAAGGAAATATATTTAAACAAAAATATCCTTTAAGAAACAAGCTATGCAAAATATATGGCACTGCGGAGTTCACAACTTTATCAGGGTCGATCAAGTGAATCTCGGGTGCGCTTGAAAATTCTTGAAAGTTAGGGTGCACTTCCGATTGCGTAGCAACCAATTGCAGCCGTGTGCCGAGCTAATCACCGGCCAATATTTCTACAGCTTAACGTTGATTATATTTAACGACTATGCATATTAACAGTAAGCTATGTTTTGCTATAAACTCTCTCCACTCGATGCCCTCTCTATTTTTCCTACTTTGAACAGAGCCCAGCTAATTTTGGAGACAAATTTATACTAAAGGACTCTGCTAGAGGTCACTTATACCTGTCAGCAACTAGTTAAACTTCTTAGGATGACAACTAAGTTTTAACAAAAAGTTTATTTGATTTACATCTACCGCAATAACCGACTTAAAGTAAAAATGAGCAGTGCGACAAAATTAACAACGCATTTTTGGCGGTATTTAAGTAGACCAAAAGAGCGTAATTTTGTATATACTGATGAATGGAAAACATAAATTGAAAGGATATTTTCTTGTCATAGACATCATTACTAATTTGAAGTAAGTAACTAAGAATCTTCTACTACCTCCAGTTGTAAAATAAACTCCTTACCAAAATTACATATTGTATTGTTGTGCAGTCAATAGTACTTACTTTTACTAAATTTCTATGGTGTATTCTCATATGAGAAAAGAAGTTCTAAGTTAAGAGCAGGTTGCTACATCGTCTTTTTACTCTGTCGAGGAATCACTAGCATAACTAGAAATTAGAACTTAGACGATTCCTTATGTTTTTTCAAATCTCCTCAGAATTGGATCTGCTCTCCTCCCGAATTCCTTTAAATGTCAGACAGTTTTCAAATTAATTTTCAAAATATCACATTTTCAAGTGTTTATGTAGGCTGCAAAAGTGAAACTGAATAGACCATGACAAAAACACTTAATTTGTTCCGATAGGTTACTCAAACCTCTACAAGAATAGTTTGACATTTCATTTAACTTGTAAATTTATTAATTTCTAAGCGTATCCGAGCCGTTGCTAGATTCTGTTAGTCTGGGTCTGCGTTTGTGCTTTTGTTTATATCTGTTTATCTCCGACAGGTATCTCCGATTTACATCTGTCGGTTTTGAGATGTAAATAACGCTAAAGCACCTCAGTTGCGTAAAACTGTGCATTTATGATCACTATGCTTACTTTAATTCAAGTAATAACAAAAAAGAAGATTACGTCTAAAAAGAAAGAAAAAAGGCCTACTTTTGACAACTTAAATATAAAAAACATTTAATTGTTAGTAATACAGATATTTATTGTAAAAATATAAAAAGTTAGCTATCTGTAGAGTTGGCAACTGATAATGATATGAGAAAAGGGGTTATTTTTTCTGAGACATTATGTGGGTACGGAATTTAAATTACGTCCATATTGGAACAGAATGGGAGATAAAGCAGAGAAAAATGGATGATCTCAGTCCTTCCCTTACGTAGAAGTGAAAATAGATATCCTGTCGAATCCGCAGTAGGTTTTATGAGTAAACTTGCGTCAATTATCCACTTATATGCCCGAATTAGCTCGCAGTGGACGTTTATGGCTCGCAGATATTTCAACCGGATCGAATATGTGCATGTATTAAAGAGGCCTTCACACTTTTAATTTAAATAAATTATCTCAATAATATTCAGAATAAAGGGTAATAATAATTCGCAGATATTTATAATTTATAGTAAAAGATGCAACCGTCATTAACAATTAGGCCATTTTGTTTGCGTATAACCTGTCGTCTATTTCAAACCTCGGTATTTTCGTTGATCAGGTATACAGGGGTATAATAACTCTGAAAGTTTGTGGATATTCAAGTATTGTAACCAACTGATGATATTAGCAGGAGTCAGTTAACAAAAGAAAATATTATATTTTATGCACGTTTAAATATATTTTGGTAGGTCATAAAAGATCACTTGCTTCCTCACACATCAGAAGGTAACAATGAACGGAAGAGTGAAAGCCGATACTTCTTTATTAAACACCATAGACAAGTATTTGATGATATCGGAAGCTCGAATTGTGAACTTTGAATTCTGGAATATTAACTGCTATGGAATACATATTGTACAACCTGGATCCAAAATCAAATGAAGAAAGACCCCTTTTATCCGAAATTGCTCCTTGTTTCATTTTGGTCCTCTCTCCCTTATTATTTGTTGCACTTAACTTTATTCGATGTCAAGTTGCTTCCAATAAATAAAATAATATTTTTTGAATTATCATGGGTAATATTAATATTTTCGCAAAAGTAGATTGAATATATTTTGTAGCATATCTTACAATTTTTAAAAATTTACACAACAAAGCAAATGTAATTCATTTAATGTGAGCAAATACAAAGTAATATTTATTTTGTTAGTTCCAATTAATTACCGTCCCTTACTTTCGGTAAATGTCACGGTTTGTTGACTCAAATTAAAAAGGACTGCTTTGCTGAATTTTTTTGTTTATAAAATAGTATGAATCTAATTAACCTAAAACATATTTATAAAATATTTCATCCAACTTTTAAATTTGCGTTGAACCATTAAAACTATGCAATATTTATTAGCAATTTCCCATGATTTCGACAAAAATGTAATAATTTAGGAAAATATTTGATCGTTTATTATTAAAAATGTAGATGGAATTGTTAAATGATATTAAATGCTAATAAAATTCGTCAAAATAATTCGTTCTAGTCAGTAATTTGAAGGTCTGCCTGACGAATTTGTAACGCTATATTAATGCTACTTTATGTATTAATCGTGTTCAAAATGACACCCACTAAGTGATTCCATTTTAATAAGTGATATATTGATCATAGTGAATTTAGTAAAACAAACTCGCCTTTCACAAAGATTATAAAAGAGTGTATTTTAAATAAATGTCAAATTTAATTAAATTTTCTGTTTCAAAGCGTATTTTACGATACTTAATTCAAAATTTTCATATATTCTATTTTGCATTTTTATTTAATAATGCTTAACCCAAAGCCGAAAAGAAAGTACGCTATTTGGCCAAGTACAAAATGTATGCTTTCTTGATGAATTAACCAGAAAAACTCTCTGATTCTGGACTCTCTTTAGTGGTTTCCGTGGAGAAAGGCTCTTATCAATGAAGAGCACTACCACATGTGCAAAAATTCTTGTATAAAAGTGAGAAACTAGATGGAATCATATAATGACGCCATTCCCATGTGTATCTTTAAAAACATTTAAGATTATATTTTCCTTAGATATTAACAGTCATAAAATTAGGCTAAATTCATTTTGAATAGCATAAAACACCGAGTTATTGAAGTGAATATGAAGTTGTCAGTACATCAGGCCAATTCTGTTATACTTTAATAACTGCATTCATAAATAAAGGGTCTTTCTTATGAGTAATAAAAAAAGCTCTCCCCAAATTAAGACAGTAAAGTTTTGGCGAAAATCAACTTTTGGTGAATAGCAACAATGTAGATATGAGATTGAGAGAAAAGGAGAAAAACATTAACGCAGAAAGAAAATATGATCAAAACGTCCGGCAAAAGTTAGCGGTTGGTATATGCCACAAAGACCGCATTTCAAGAAGCAGATGTGCGTTTAAAATGTCCAGATAATTGACAATTTATTATTTATTTAATAGAAGACGAAGTACATGACTATAATATTGTTTGGTGTTACCTCTTGGTTGTATGCAGAAAAGAAATGCTTCAAAGCGGTTGATTAACAATGTCTTAGGCAACGTATTGGAAACTGCATAAAACTCTCCGAAGACTCGTATGGCATATTTTTTTATTGTCAATTCTACCAGATTTGGCATCCAAAGCAGACATATTTGAGAACATTGATAGGTCAATCGTGCTCATCTCGACGTGACTCAAAAGTAGTTTATCAAGTGGCAAAATATCAGAGGTCAGTTTTTTATACCGTCAACGAATAAGATATGCCTGGAGCATAAGACATATCTGCTGTATTTACATTTTAATTAATGAGCTAATTAATTCATTTTCGTATCTTCCGCCATTTTGTTTCATTTTCTTCTTCTTCAATTTCAATGTTCTACTGAATTCCATTAGGAAACCTTACCTCTCGTCCTCTTCCTCTATCAATTCACCCCATTCATTGGCAGAAGGGAGATGGTTGCATTATTCTACTTTACTGCCTGAACAGAGTTTTTATACTTTTATCTAATAATTGGTATCTAATATTTTTGAGGAAGCCGCGACATATCCTCATTTGTATGTCTAATTCTCTTTGTCTCCTGTCTACTGAAGGTTTGAAAACTTTAAACATGAGCACTTTATCTTATTAAGATGCGTTTAGGTGTATAGGTCTTCAAACATTTGAGCTCAAATACTGATTTTGGAAAATTAAGAAACACTGTGCATAATCCCTCCGGGTAGCGAACTATTTTCTGATGCCTACGGCGTCATTATCAGCCAAAACGGTTCTGTTATCCCAGAGTTGTTTGCGACGCAGAGAAATTTTTTGGTGCAGAAGTTGAAAATATAGCACAGTTAGTGGTATCAGGTACATATGTTAAGAACGGTTGTCGAGAGGGTAACAAGGTCAAGAAGGTAATAACAGGGACTATTTTGGTATTAAGAGAAAAATCCATGATATAGTGGACAGTGCCAAATTAGTTTTGTTTCGAAAATCAAGTTAGCGTCATTTATTAATAATTTATAATTCATGCACACCGAAATAAAACATTTTTAACCTTTTCCTTCATTTTCACGTTAACACCCACAGAGTTAGACTATCACTATTAATGAGAATCAAAAATAGAAATAATTAACTTTTCTGTAATAAATTTCGCCATATCTCTGTTTTAACTTTGATAACATTTTTTTGTGATTAATTCCTTGAATCCCGACTAAAATAAATTTAGAAATTATGATGAAAATGAGAACTAGAGGATTTAATTTACGAAATGGTACACATATTTGGTCTTATCTCCAATGCTCATTAAAAGTTTGTTAAAATTAATAAAATTACTATAAGAAAATTCAGGAAAAACGTTTTAATAATTTAATATAGCATTTCTTGCCAATAACCATAAAAAATAAATAACAAATAATTTAAGTCGATTATAATGGCTCTTTATTTCTATGACGATAAAAACATGTTAATTTGGAATAATTTATTAATTAACTAACATACATATTTGTGTGCGTTATATACATTATTTGCATTTTGAGTGCATGTGTACCTAACTTCTGATGAGCACACATATAATTACAATTAACTGTCTATGCTATCATGTATGGCCTTCAGTCCTGTCGTAAGGTGATACATCTATCCAACAAAGGAATTAAAATATTCCATTCATTTTTATTTTATATGTACGTTTGGGTTTCAGACCTTCGTAATAGTGTCCTATTTCAATACCAGGAGTGCCGGAGGAAGCGAACGGCATCATATAAAAATAACTATGTATTTATATATATTCAATAAATCTGCTTGGAAATCAAGATTAAATTTGACTAAACATCCCCTATAGAACTAATGATCTTCTTAAAGCTAGCAGGAAATAATAAGCGTTCCCAAATGAAAAGACCAGGAGTTAAGCTGGATAACACAAATAGTGGAGAAATGCAAATGAATGGAATGTGAAGGGAGAAAGTAGTCGGAAAAGGAATTGGGGGAATGAAGCAAGGCATCATTTCTGAAAGAATACAACATGGGTTATGAGAAACTGACAAAACGGGGAACGCTTAACGTTAATTGGTTTTTGATATACTGCCGTCATTAAAGACGAAGTCTTGCAATGCATAGGTAGACCGAGAAGATATAGGATTGAATGTGTGCCAGAAAATGTGTATGAAACAATGTCAAGACTAGGGCTTAATTCATTAAATTGGAGGTCAAATGACCAAATTAATGACAGTTTGATTAGTGAAAACGTTTTACTGTCAAAGTATGAAGAATTGAAGTCATACACATTCAGAAAACTCTAAAATATGAATCACCAACGAAACAAGGTACAACTTTCTGTAAAAGGATAAACCTATAGGTTGCTCAGAAGTATGCAATCAGATATTATGGATTTTTCTCGATCTATCTAAATTTATAACTTAAGAATTTAAAAATTTCCATGGCGCATTAAATCAAAGGAGTCATGTGTTAAATTATTCCAAAATTCTCAACTCTTTAATTGCCTGAAACTCAATATGTGCACATTATAGGAGGATCGAAGCCAATTTATCCAATACTTCCTACGAACAATAGACTCTTTTGTAGGCGTCACATTAAGTTGAACTCCTTATATGTTAGTCGAATGACCAATAATTCAATGATATTATTTAATATCACTACTTATAAATGTAAGTAGCAATATTTGATTGTAGCTTAACAAGTATTTAAAAAAAACAAATTGGCAAAATCAAAATGGCACATTATTGCTGCAAAAATGCGTCAAAATTATATGACAATAAACAGAGATAACGAATAATGCGATTGTGAAAGAGCATTAAAGCATCGGAACCATGATTATTATATGAAGAGCTACCGAAGTAGATCGACCGGTCTACGAGGTATGAATATAGTGGGAGTCATATGGGAAAGATTGAATATTAAGACATCACTTTCCTCCATTAGACAGTCATATGCCCAAAATGTAATCAGATTTTTCCTACGACGATACTCTGTGGAGATTTTATGGTGTGAGATGGTCGGAAATAAAAATGATTTGAATTAATTTCATGCTATATTTTTATAAGCATTCTTGAATTACTCCGCATACGAAACCTCTTTGACGCGTTATATACTCTTTATAAATTACAGGTCAAATTAGGGACAGATTTTAATATAACCTGAAGCGTTAAAGAAATTTATTCAACATTTAATAAAAGGTAAATAAACTTTGTGTTTTGGCTCTAAGGCACATATTGCCTGTCTAAAGAACGATTGCTTGGAAATAAAAATCGCAGAGTTGTATGAATTCAGGGACAATTGCGCTTCAGATAATATGAAAATACAGAAACTTACTTGACAGGAAAATGTGAGACTGCTTGAAAATGTATATAAATATTTAACTAATTTTTTAAAATAATCTTATAAGATAAATCGAAAATGCAAGTGGATTTTAATACTTTCCCATAAAATAATATTTATAACCAGTGTTGTTCACAAAGTCGTATGGCCTATTCTTTTAATAAAATGAAATTAGAGAATAATTTCATCTTGTTTCACTGAAGGACAAAATTTTCCTAATTTAATGGTTAATTTTAACAACTTTTCAAAAACGTTTTGCATTAATTTTTGTCAAGTAAGTGTATTAGCCGATAATTATTTACTCTTATATAGTTTTTCTCAATCTCAGATTAACCCGACAAAATATTACAGATATTTTGAAGAAATGTGATTTATTGTATAGTTGTACCAAATTTTATTCATTAAAAAAATTAAATAATACTCATAGTAGGAGACGAGACGATGGAAGACAGATGGGGGAAATTTCTGCCGAAGATAGGGAGATTAAGAGAGAGACAGGGTGAAATGGATGGATCGGTAGATAAAGTGATTTGAGAAAGGAGATTCCTGAGGCCATCTAATGGAAGTTTTATAGAGTCAATAGAAATCGCATAATAGCTAAAATACAGTTCTTTATTAATTCATTAATGATACCTTAGTTTATTAATTCATTTTAAATTATTTACTCACCAATATAGTAAATATACAGCAAAGAAACATTTTATCTAGAAAATCAATATCTACTGCAATTTTCGCCCACTAAATTTCGGATGAACGTCACTTCATTATATGATTGAGTTTCTCAATTCACCATCCCTTTTTCAGTATCTATGGAACCTTTGTCTAACTTGACAAAATAAATATAAGAGAAATACAAAGAAGAAAAATACCTTTGCTGATTTGTCCTTAGACGACACCTCACAGCTCTCTTATCTTTCTATTTTGCTTTTGTGTTGCTGGCCTTGGTTTACCAACCTATTCTTAGCATTTGCTTATCAAATGAATCAATCAAAGAATTTGTACTGAATGTTTGACTATCTACTATTAAGTAACATCTATGCATGTATGTTATCTCTTTAGCAAAAATACATAGTTCTAAGTCTTTTTCAAACAAATCGGCAAAGTTATAAATTATAATTTGATTGGCCAATTTGTTTTCAGGGTAATAAGAGTAATTTGCACGCTTAGATAAAATCTTTATTGCAACGAAGGACTATGATGTACATCACTTCTTAAACAGTAAAGAAACTTTGGCAAACTAGTTTGCTCCTATGTCAGCTATTTTTCTTTTTCTTTTAATTTTTTCAAACGAAAATAAATGAAGTGCTGTTACCTTTTATTTCGAGCCACAGTTTAAACTGAGTAAACAAGCATCCTTGATAGTCGTTTTAAAAACGATATATTTAATAATAAAATCGTATTATAAAACGTTCATGGCTATAAGCGCTGTATAGACTAGGTGAATACTTGCAGGATAACTCTCCATGCATTACCGGAATTACCTCTTATTCGCATTCTCCGCGACAATACCTCGGTTCTTCGCCCACGAAGTTGGAGTGACCTCATTTATGTCCCTATGACGCATGACTCCTGTCTGACATGTCTAAATGCGCCCTTCGCTTTTCTTTCTTTTCTATAACCGTCCCATTTCACCTAAAAAGCACATTTGCGATCATGCTCTTGCGCGGCCTTATCCAAATGACTCACGCAAAGCTATCTTTGTTTTTCGCACAAAACTAACGCACGCTTTCCAGTTACCGGCTCCTACGCTTCCTGCTCATCTCCTCTCTTCCTCAGCACACTCCCCTTTCTATCTCTCTCTCTGTCACTTGTTTCAAACTCGTTGTGACTTTGAATATATTTTTGATTTAATCAACTCTTGGTGTTCTGCTTTACAATTATTGTTAACCCCTTCTCAAACAGCTACGAATTGGTGACTGTTACTGCTGTTATCTTAACTCCAACATATTAAACAAATTTGTAAATTGTGTGCTTCAGGGAACAGAAAGATTTCAGACAGTATGTAAAATTCGAATCAGATCTACATTTAAAATTAGTGTAAGCTTAGCTAAGTTCGGAAATTATATTGAGATCAGGTCAGGCGACATGAATGAATTTAGATAGTTTACAATAGACTGTGCTACCACATCTAACCTCCAGGTAAGGGCACAACCGAGGAGACAAAACTAAGTAACTTTAACGTTATATGTTAACATATATGACAAAAAACTTTTCTAAAGCTAAATAAAATTTTTGAAAATTAAGAGTAAGCATTATAACCAAAACTAATTTATATCTCACGCTGATGAAAACTACTTAAAATGATTTGTTTAGTGATTATATTTAGCTTATTTTAATATATAATGATCTACTTATTAAAAATTTAATTCAAAAGGAAGAATATTTGGTGTCTTTTAGTTTAATACACAGAGAAATCAATAGGAAATGAACTCCAGTTAAATAAAAGTGCTTGAAAGAGATTTGAAGAGAGAGTTAATAGTTTAAATTTCTGTAATTTGTTCCCATCCAACATTGTTCAGCTTCTGAAATGGCCATTCATGAATAATGGTACAATCTTTTCCAAGTCGATTAGAAAACCGTTTATTTATTGAACGAGGAGTTGCATTCATTTGACCTTCATTATCACATTATTTTTACACTGGGCTCTAAAATAAAATAAAAAGAAGGTGTGCTTCTAAGATTATAGGCAGCGGGTATAAAAATATGTACATTTTTTATAATGGCTTACTTAGTAGTATCAATTATTATCACTCATAATTTTTCGACTTCGTGACGAGATTGATGTTTTTAAGGGTATCATTTTACCTGTCAATTAGTATCTATTTTTATAAATTTATTGCATTTTAAAAATATATTTTGTTACTTATGTACTTTTATGTATTTTTATGTCACTCCTTTTTGTAAAGTTTAATTTTCACTTTGCAGTCTCAATTTTATTTTACTTTGATAAATTGGACAGATACTTGCATTACATCAAAATGCATAATTACAAAAATACTCCATATTTTGATTTATATATTACTTACTGACTTTACATTAAATTATATATTACTAAAACATCAAGTTACACAAAATTTGAAAACTATGTTAACTTCTGCAAACACGAAAACGCACGTGTCAACTTTTATGCCTTTTGAATCGGTACTGTCACGTGACGATTTGTTTGTGAATTTCGTCCATAACTGACAGGGGACGTGAAACAGGTAATTCAGCCTATATAAAAAAATATTCCAGCTTGTAAGCTGGCCGCGCTGCTGTTTATTTCCATCCCTCTTCATTTATTCCTAATTTTATGCAATTTTCTCTCCTACTCCTTCCTATTGTTCAATATATCTGTGATATCGATTAACATTAGAAAAAGCGATCGACAAATGGCATCAATTTGGAATATCTTTAGAACTTGTTAATATTTACTTAATACCAAATTCCACTTGAAAAAGTGGATTAAACAGTGCTTCCGGAATTCAAAAATGTTAATTGGACTTAGTTTTCTACAACCTTTGGATCCGCATTTCACTGATTACTAGACAGATCTATAAGTTAAGGCGTTTAGATGTTATATCATAAATAAAAGATTTGAATTTTTAAATAGCAATAAAAATATTTAATATTATCAACCCAGAATATCACTTCAGAGCAGATTTGCAATGCTGTATGTAATACAGTTACGAAATTTTCGTAATGATATTCATCCAATATATATTGATCATTAAATTGCAAAGTCAATATCGTTCCTGATAGCTTATCAAATCATACTATCTGTACAAGGTTGCATAAGCCGATAAATAAGGTTTCTACGAAATTCATAACACCTCAGACTTTCTCAAGAAACGACAAAGAATAGAATTTTCGATTTTCGTTTAAAATTTGTATTTTTCATATATAACGTCAACGTCAGTGGACATTTCGTTAATTAATTTGGCTGCAGTTGCTAAGGTTCTTAGAAACTCTTGGAGAAATAAACAAAGAATTATTAGTATATT
Organism: Hymenolepis diminuta; assembly: GCA_900708905.1. Taxonomy (NCBI): domain Eukaryota; kingdom Metazoa; phylum Platyhelminthes; class Cestoda; order Cyclophyllidea; family Hymenolepididae; genus Hymenolepis; species Hymenolepis diminuta. Next base: position 2,244,214 of record CAADRB010000004.1, read on the forward strand.
TCAATCTCTTATATTAGTAGGAAACAATTTTCTTCTTGTATTCTTACTTTAAGTAATCATTTTTAAGTCACATCTAAGATAATTTATATCCGCTTAATTTTAAAATTTGCAAATAAATGTCCATTCTAGTCACAATTTGCAGAGAAAGGTGCACGGCTTAAAAACAGTGCATGCACCGAAAGGCAAGGAAAACAAAATATGGAGAATGTGCTCTTGAGGCTCAAATATTTTCCACCAGTTTAAGATTTAATCTGCGTTTCCTTGTCTTATACACATTTGGCATGCCTGAGAAGTTTGATTCTGTTTTTAATTTTCACGATGATTTGAATTGGCTTTTATTAAATATTCACTTTTGCTTCACTATTGTTTATTTTACAAACGGATTCCTTTTAGAGAAGAAATTGCTTAACACTTGATATAAACATGAAAACGTTTGGTGGGGTCACTGTCATCTTCGACAATAATCGGAGTTTAATGCGCAACAAGCTGAATTTCACTTCTTTGGCAGAAGGTACAATAGCCCAACTCAATTATCAAATTTTAAATATTCTCTTGCCATTTAATTAAATTTAAATTAATTTTGAAAACAGCTAGCAAAAATTAATAAATTAGTAGGTTTTAATGCATATTTATTTAAATATTGATTTTTATTTAATGATTTATTTTATGAATTAATTAATATAATTTATTGTAATAAATCTAATTTGATTTATTAATTAATGCGTTGCCAAGTAATGCATTTGCATAACACAGGAATACGGTATTTAAACAACTTACTGTAAAATTATTTTGATTTTATGTTCAGGTATTAAAAAATTCATTATTTTATCTTGAAAAGACTTATACATAAATATTTCAATATTTAAATATTTTTACGCATTCTCAATTCCAATGTTTCTAAGTGCATTTCAAAACTAAGACCTTCACGCTGCAATAGTATTTCTCAATATTAATAATTCTGGAGATACCCAGTAACCTATTTCCATCCCCTTGTTGTACTTGCTCTTCTTATATTACTTCACTTTTTTTGCCTTTTTACAACTGACATTAACAACCTGCCTGAATTTAAAGTCTATTAATTGTTTGGCATTTCTGGTATTTATTTCTTTGTTTTCAATCACAAAAATCTTTTTTCATTGCAATTACCAAATTGAGATCAAGCAAATCGATTCATCTACTTAAATTTGATGCTTCTTTGAAGTGTTACAGCAGGCAACCATTGAATTTACGTTGGTATGCTTCAGAGAGAAAATAATATATTCAAGAATATGCCGAAGATGTATTACATTCTGTCATTGAATTCAGACGCATTATCTGATCCTAATTTAGGTCGGTGACTGTTAATACCTTTTGATATACTGATCCTTACTTAATTTAACATAAGACACGCATTCATACATTCTTCCACCTTATTATTTAAGGCAAATGTTTGGTTGGCATTGAGATGTGACCTCCTGTCATCGTAGGTTTTAAGCTAAGCAGTCTAATACTGTGACAACCAGGTCAGTAAAATAAAAAGCAATAAATTTTCTTAAATTAATAGATAAGGCTTTTAATTAATTGTTTAAATCTTATACGTACACTTTTCAAAATTGTAACAACTGCCTAAGATGAACTCACTTTTGGGTCACCTCAGTTGCGTTATTTTGTTAAAATAATTGAATTATTTTGGTAAGCCTCAGAGTTTCGATGCGATTATGTTTTATATAATTCGTTTTTATCAGACTTGATAGTTTCCATATTTGACGATAATACTTTGCATAATGACTGTCTGCTTAAACATAGCACTTTTTTTAATAAGTTGCAAGGAAATAGACTCATTTTGCCCAACCAATGATAATTGACATTTTAATTTCTTGCCTTTGGGACAAACGATGTATCTTGCATTTGATTTTAGCTGCGCTTGCGAAAAACCTAATTCTGAGGGCCAAGTTTTCCTCTCTGCAAAATCTAAAAATGAAGAAACTTCTCCAGTTGCCTCAAAAGTTGGACACGGCACAGATACCGACTTGAGCAAATTTTACATTTACATGACATTTAACGAAAACTGAGATTTAAGCGGTGCTGTTTAATCAACCTTGAGGATTCAAATTTAGTAATGAATTAATTGTTATTATTATTATTAGCTATATCACGTTAATTAAACCGCCTAACTTGTGATATGTTTATTGGGGAAAATATCTCATTTTCATAATGAAATCAACTTTTCATGAAGTTTTCGTAACGAGATTGGTAGAATATCTGGCAAAATTACATATTTTGTCGTCCTATTCGGGGTTGAAATTGACTGAATATCAAAATAATTTTATCAGCATTTAAATTTTGTGGTTAGTTGAAATGTATAACTTTATTATTTTAATTTATATGTTTTATCACTGGCAATAGTTAAAAAATAAACGGTGTAAATATATCAATAAGATTGATAATTAAGGTAATATAATTGTATGTATTTAGAAGAATCACTTTTGTAATTCTGCTCGATTCTTCTTAACCTCTGTTGAGGTCTATAAGATGCCCGGTTAGATAAAAGGAATAATTGCATCCAAGAAAAAATTATTCGAGAATTTATTATCAATTATGTTTAAAATTATTACCTTTATTAAAATGTACTAAAATAATGATCTGATACTTTCATTATTTAGAGAAAAGTCTAACATTACGTTAATATCGTGTCTTTATTGAGTTTTGATATTTGTGGCTATTTTGGGAGGCTAATTAGGTTACAACAAGATCTTTTTGACTTTTCAATTTCGAGAGGAAAAATTAAATGACTGAACCGACCATCCAAATCAGGAGAGAATTCATGAAATTTGAATTTTTGAATGCAATCTACCAATGTAGTAATTAATGTTCGATCGGAATTCAAAACTCGAGTGTAATAAAACACTTTGATACTTTGGCTTTACCTTCAAATGAAATATATACATATATATTATAAATTTTTTTAGGTAATAATAATACAATTAATAAATATATAGCAGAATAAATTTTAATGAAACGAAAATAAACTTTCCTAACCTAACTAGTATTTGGTTTTTTTCTAAATGACTTCTGAAGAACTGCTTACAGGTGCATACTTATAACTCGAATCTAATGCACAGAAAGGGGTTTTTAGAATATGAATTGAATTAGAAAAGAATTAAATATTACACTTTTAGGGTGTTGACTAATAATGTCATCGGTTTATCAATTAAATTTACAGCGCTCTCCAATGCCCAACTTGACTTTAATATATCAAACACTGAAAATTAACGATCTTGGCAAAATATGCAACACTCTTCCAAGCATATTAAATTGATATATCGTGATGATAAAAAGCGCCTTAAATGTAGATTGGTTTTGCGCACGAAATTCCATTGTTTTCATATTTTAAATAGTGATTTGCTGTTTTATTTATTCCCTCCACTCACCTCATCCACTATGATGCTTACATGAAAGCTCAACCGTCATCACTATCATCAAACAGCCGACGGTACTGGATTTTTGCATCCTTCAATATCAGTGCTGACATCTAAATGAGCGCTATTTGTTGCTCATCATCCGTTACTCCGTCCCTCACATTCACCTCTTATCGAATATCTCTCATTTGCAAGAATATTAACGAGCTCTTTACATTAGGCACATCCAGAATGAATCTTTTTCTGCACCGATAAGTGGAATCCAAAATGCTCGTTGATGTATATGAGCTGTAAAGTGAGCTGTATCTGCGACTGTCAAAGTTATTTGATGTAATGAGTTCAAACATTTTAAATTGTACTATTATGGTTTAGAAAACGAAATCCTTCTATTTAAATAAAGTAAAACTGGGCATTATTTAAATTGCACGCTTTAAGTAATTTAATAACCTCAGAACTGATAGTAATAGGACAGTAAGAAAATGAAGAATATTCATAGATTTAAGTGAAGGAAACTTGAAATTGGATAACTAAGGATTTTTAATACACGTAATCACAATTTCAATATGAAATTGTCCTACGCATCCTTAAGACCTAAGATTTCTTTCAAACTACCAAGCTATTGTGTTAATTTTGCATTTAATACTGGTAATTTGTGACAGAGATATTGTTTTTTTATTTTTCACCGAAAATTAACGTTTAACAGGATGATTGCTCAATTTCATCTGTAAAGATATAGATTGGTTGGCTGCCACAAGTTAAGATTCAAGAATACTCTTGTGTCCGTTATTCTGGTGAACCTTTAATTAAATTCAAAACCCTTCACACTTACAATAGTCAAGGTACCAAAAGTTGAAGTTTCTTTGGAACCTTTTCTAAAAATATTCTTTTATCATTGAAGACAATAAATTCCCAGGTGTGGTTTCGTCTTATTAGATTTATTAAACATTCAAATAAAATTGATCACAAAATTTGCTCTTATCAGTCGAAGATGGAGCGAAAGGTGTACTAAATGAATATTGATCAAACGTTGCTATCTTTTCTAAATTAATCGTATAAAAGGTATAATTTCTACCCGCAGAATCGAGTTTATCTAAATTAAAAAATAAAAAATTTTTAATTAAGCTTAAACAGGGATATTTCAAATATACAGATAAGTTGTTGAAATTTTTTAATTTTTAAAGTTAATTTTTCAGCTTAGAAACAAAAAAAAATTGATCAAAATTACTTTGCACACCCAAAAGGCAAATTAATCCTCCTGTAAATGGATATTAATTGTGCAAAATGTCAGTCCTTGTGCATCATTTAATGTTAAGATATTTGATTTAAAAAATAGGCTTGTAGCGGATGCTACACAAATAAGTCTTTTTACTACGCCTAAGTAATCCTCCTAAGCAGTCCGAATACCTTCCAGCAGAGTCCTCTATTATCGGTTTACTTCCAAATTAGCTAGACTACGCCCAAAGTGGTACCAGAAAGATGCTGAGGGAAAAGGGTTTATTGATCACTTCTCTGTTACCGTGATTCAGAAGCTTAGTCATTAAATACAAAATCGTGCTAGGCTGCAGGGATCTTGATTGCTGATTGGCTGAGGAGGCCTTTGCCCATACCTTCGAGCTTGTTCACTACGCGACCGGTTATCTGCCGCACTTCCCAGACTGTTCTAGTGCACGTGATTCTATCAGCCCCGTTAGTGTTGCAAGCCTCACAGGTTTTCATTAATGTTACATAGTTCAGTTGTTCTCTTTGCAGTTTAAAATCCAAACCAAATTTATATTAAGTTTAGAATGATTTATAATTATTGCTACTGCATAAAATATCAAGCTTTTGTTTGCTTAACACTATTATAAATTTGAAATTGTGATTCCCGTTATTTCCCTCGAACCAAGAAAACATTACGATTGCGTTCGCAAAAATAAGAATTCTTAAAGCACCAAGTTTTTAAAGCTTAACTTGCTGATGTTTCTATAGCATAGGCCTTTTTAAATAATTTCAGAATAAATTAATAATTCAAGTAATGTACTAAATGAATTTTGAAAAATAATGACCTCTAGATTAAAGGATTTAGAATATTTAGACAATTCGCATAATTATGTTTCAGATCGCAAAAGGAAAGAACTATTAAGATAAAAGAAAAATGCTAAATCTTATTGTACAGCTCAAAATATCCATTGGGTAATTGAGTCTTCTCATTGTTTGCATGATAAAAATTCTGCAATTATCAATAAAATTTTTAATTTCTGAAGTTTATCAATTGAATTGAGGCAATCTCGCTTACACAAAGGTAGAATGTTACTTTTAAAGATATTACGATTTAAAATTTTATAAATCTTCAAATTTTATTTTAAAAAAACCTAAATTTAGGTCAAAGAACACCTTTGGTAAAAGGTTTTTAAACATTTGGCAAGTTAATTAAAACACACGCGTTATAGAATAATACCGGTTTAGTTAAAACTGTTGGAAAACTGATTTGTTTTACTATATCTAGCCCATTAATTATTGCGTTTTTGGCATCAAAACAGGCAGAAATGCTATTTTAAGACTGTTTAGTCGCTGAACCTCACTTAAGATCATTTTGCTTTCTCATACATTGTAAGAATAAAAGGAACCGAAGCAGTAGGACTGTTCATCATAATTAACCAAAGTCGGCCAATAAGCATTGGATATCATAGACAAGCAATTGCTGCAATTCAGGGAAAAATTCATGAAATTTCAATTTTAAGACGTAAACTACTCACTTGAAAAAGTATCGTACTACTCAAATCCAAAAGTTAGATGCAATAAATGCACTTCGATATCTTAACGTTACCCTCAGCATAATTTTATCCTTTTCCACTTTGTCATTTGTAGATTTTTTTCTTTATCCATTTCATTTGCTTCCCACAGCTACAAATCGGATGTTTTTTATTACTGTGGGAAACAATAATTAAGTTTATGACGGGATTGCCTCTTCTCTTAAGTCAAATATTTCAGTTCATCTTTTATTCTGCATGTTAACTGCAACTTTATATCCATAGTGATGCTTTTAGGAAAACACTTTTAGTAATTTACTTTTTACTTAATCTGCAAACAAAGTTCGCTTTGAACAATTAATTGAAAGTTGGTTTGAAGACTCTCAATACAAGCAGTAATAATTTGTTTTGACTGATTATTAAATAAAAAAACCGAGACTTTTATTATATAATAATATTATCACTATATTCTTGATCATATATGCAAATGTTCGTGATCATAAAAGTTGAATATTTAAAAATTTAAATTTTTCAAAAAATGCGCAAAATTTTGTATTACGAGAATCAGCAAAAGAAAAGGGCTGAGCCAATAAATCGGTCCGCTTAAACACCAGCATGTAAATGTTAAAATACTAAATGAGGAGAGAATATTTCATAGTAGCATGCATTCTAATTTTTCACAGAATTTCATCAAATATGTAGATACATCAGAACTTGTTATGCCATCTCAGAAACCTACCAGAGTTTCAAAGTATCAAATCTGAGTCACCACCAAGCATTTGGAAATGATGAAAGAGAAATAAAGCAAACAGTTTTAACTATGAAGTATATTTATGTCAGCAGAGTTGGTGAAATTAAGAAAAAATTATGTCTGTGTATACTATCAATAGAAAAGAATGACGAGGGAGAGAAAGAAATTTATATTAAATTAACATTTTTTAACTTTCCCCTCATTATTATTGAATAAGGCCTTTTCATAATACTGTTTATATAACCCACCTGAAATTTTATATCCCCTCTTCATTTTTACAACTACTGAAATAATAATAACTTTTATATATGACAAGGTGAATTAGTGTTACTCATCTTTCGGATGGGATATCAGTTTTTAGATCCTAACGAAACCTTATGCTTGCTGTGCAAAAAACTGAAAATATATTATTTATATCATAACCCTCTTTTTAATCATCGCCTTCCAAACAAAGATAAAAGTGATGTTCGCTTACAAAAAATTTTGAAAAATCGACTGAGGTTAATAACTTCTTTATTGTCACTTCAAAAACTTCAAAAACATTAAATTATAAGCAGGTTAAATCATGAGATAACAATTCATTAATTAGCGCAATATTTACTGTCCAAATTAACAAACTTGTACAGAAAAAATGACACTGCCACCATTTTTCAATTTCGTCTCTTTTTTTCAAATTTGGAGGCGCTTAACAAAATTAAAAGGATATGATTACCCAAATTAAATATAAAAATTTAAGAGTGGAAAAAAAATTTAAAATTGGATAAAGATGATCACAAATTGTCGGAGATCCTCCTCTCCAATGTATTTGATTTTGATAGCTAAGCATTCTCTTGACCACTTCGCGCCATTGGTGGAATCTTTTGGAAATATGGAATTATTATTTTTAATTGAATATCTCAGAATATGGTTTTTTAATAGACAGATAGTTTAATACAAGTGATTACGCATTATATGGTATGAAATAGCACGATAATATAAAACAACTGCTGTCACATGCAAAGTGATTTTCAGTTCAAACAAATTTACATTTAATCATATTATTCGAAATTTTTTAAAAATCCTACAAAAAAATCATTTCTTATCGAATATACGACAAACAGGGAATAATACTAAATACATTTTCATGGTATATTTCCTAAAAGAACAAAATTTCATTCTGAATGAATGTATTTTGAAAAGAGAAATGTTATATTAAGTTTAACACTAATATATATGAGTAAAAACTTAAGGTTTCAATGAACAAATGTAGTTTAGTCGCCAAGTTTTTTGATGGTCGTGTGGAGAACTGAGAAATTTCATGCAAATACTGAGGATAAAATTTACAATCAGAAGAGTTTATGCCAACGAAAAGAAAACGACGTCAACAAACTATACTCTTTTCAGCTCAGTATAAATATTTATTGCCATTATGATTTTCTAATCCAACCCAGTTCAGTACACTTCTGAATGGGGAAAGTTAATTTATTTATTCACAAGTTGCTCAATCCGCCCAAAGTAAGCCACAGAATTTGTTCACCTTAAAAATTCACGATAATTTAACGTTTTGCAAAAATAAACTACAAAAATCCCTTTTGAGTCGGACAAAATACTACTTTCATCCTGTTAAAACACCACAAGTTTTCCGTGTTTTATCTTATGGGAAAAGCAAATTTTATTCCCATCATCTTGCCTTATTTTACAATTTGTTTAAAGGTGAATATTTGCGTTCACTAAACTTTGATTTGATTGAGTATTAACAGAAAATATTCTGCGGTCATAGTGTAAATATGTATCTACATGAGACCAACATGAATTATATACCTCCGGCTAGACGGAAAATAGAGAAAAAGAACAAAGTTGGCATGGATTGGCAAATAGCTGATAGTAGAACAGTGTCAATGAAATACTTCGTTTTAATAAATTTATTGTTTGTGAGAATAAGTTGTCTTTTAATACATTCCTCACATTCTGATAGCAACCACTACCTTGTCTCGCTTGTCTCTGACTGATAGCTGCTCAAGTGTTTGATTAGCTTTGCAATCATTTAAATTTAAATGCCAACATTATGATAGTATGAATATTTTTATTTAAATTCCGTTTACAAAACTAAAAATACGCTTGCTACCAAATGATATCAGTGCAAAGCGCACACAAATTGAATAGTCATTTTCTTTCAATTGAATTAAAAATAAGTTGTAATGAATCATTTTAAATTAATTTTTAACGCAAAAGTATTGGAGTTTAAATATTGCATTCACTAATGGAAGAGGAAGCAAAGTATGAACAATTTTTATTCCTCTTTTTCTCTTGCAAGTTTAAAATACGTAAAGTGCTAATCCGTGTTAGAGATCGGAATCATTTATCAAGTGTCATTTGCACTTGTCATCATGAGCAAAATTTTACATTTACTCGTAGTTTCGGTGTCACATTTTATTAACTTGTTCTAATTTGTTTGACATCAAAAGGAAAGGAATATTCTACTAAAATATGTAGAATATATTATTCGACGCAAAAGCACATTTGAACAACTTTGATTCAATATAATCATCCAATTAAATTGCGTAAAATTGATTATTAGTGCAAGGTATCATTCATTAAAAATGAAATTTGCAACTAAATTCAAATATAAAATATTTTTAAGAGAAAAAAATACCGCAAGAATCAAAGAGAAATGAATTTTTAATTTTTCGTTTACAAAAATTGAGGCTTCCTATTGAAAACATTTTATGAGAATACTATTATCACTATTCAAAATGTATTTTGTGCTAAAAATGCAAAAATATGCACTAAAAGAGCAGATGGGAGGAAAAAAGATAACCAATGCCAAGATTTTTTAACTTTATTTAACGAGGTCCTGTAACCTTGGAAGAATTGTGCCATCTACAAGGTTATTTATTAGTTTGAATAAAAAATTTAATAATTAAACATTAATAAAAGGGCAACGCCATCAAGGAAGAAATATATAGTAAATTAAATAATTTTATTTTCTCGACATCTCTCCTTTTTAAGCTGGGCTTTAGATGAGTCCTTTAGAGCAACACCTCTGCTGTTCAACAGTTTTCTCTCGGGCCTTATCTGATTTACCGACTGAAAATTTGGAAGTGTCCGACAATAGATGAAGTGGGGTTGTTGCTGGAGTTCATTTATTTTCCATAATAATGGTCTCAGTCGGTTAGCCAGTCTATTCACATCCAAACGGTATCATTTTTCTGAATATCGTGATGACTTTCCAATCAGAAGCCCCGAAATGACCGATTCGGAAATCACAAACACAAGATCATTGACAGTAAACACACCTCTCTTATGACCTTTTCCGACTCATTTGTCTTTTTCTCTGGTATCATAGCATGGTTGATAATTCGAACCATTCTTCTCATTAGTAGTTCTGTGGCAGATTTACCACACAGTGCTGGATGAAGAGTTAACTTCTAAATGAGCAGAAAATTTTCAATAACTTTTTCGCCACCCTCCTCCTTTTTGCTTTTGTCAAGGTTATTTAAAAATATCAACAAGTTGCTTCACCGAGCCTTTTGATTAGGGGCGATATGGGGCGGGAGTGTGCAAATGTGATCAATAATTCTTCGTGTGCAGCATTTTTGAACTGCGACGAACAAAACTGTACCCTACTGTCTGATATGCAACGTGAAGTTGCGATCACGAGTGCTGATAATAGTAGCATTTACTGACGGCATTAATAGTACTTCCAACTACTTGGAGTGTGAGTACCTCAGCAATAAGTGACTTTTTAGCTTCTTGTAATCCGCGGTTCACAATCTCAAAAGGGAGTATTTATCTCTTTTCTCCTCATAAATGTCGTCCATTTCTTTCCTAAACATATTTATCAAAGCAGTTATTAAAATTAAAATCCGCTTCAGAATCGTCCACTAAAATGTAAAACAAGGTTGAGATGGAGTCTTCCGATTGTCCAGGAATTAGGTTCAAATGCATCACAAACCGTTTCATTAGTTTTTAAAAGCTTTCCTTTCCTTTGTGCTAGATAAACTTTTTGTTTTAGCTGTATCCTGACATTTTCATGTTTTTTAAAACTTGTTTAAGTGTTTGGAGACAATTTCTGCATTAGTTTTGAAACATATAATCTTTTCCGAAATCATATAGTAAGGAATAATGTAATTAAATACAAGTACAATTCAAATTTCATTTTTACATTCATTTTAAATAGATCAAAATTATTTTTACTGTGTTAATTACAAGCAATTTAATCAACCAGTCGTGAAACTTTGAATAGCGCGGAAAAGGGCATTTGGTCAGGTCTTGTTGTTTTAAATTGGAATATTAAACCAGAGATTTATAAATTACATGCTTTAAAAGAAAATGCTACTGGCCTCTTTTATTAAAATTCAATGCTAATAAGGTTTTTAAAATTATTTCCAACTTTAATTTTCTCTCTCCCCCTTAGACCTTCACAGCATATCATATTTCTCCACATTAAAAACAAATTTCCACAAAGAAAATTTACAAAAATAGCTTTACAAATAGTATTAATATTAAGTGTAATAATGACAATCTCGTTTCCACTATTATTAAAAGATATTTCGGTTTTTTTACACTGATTGTTACATATTTTTAGACTCATATGATGAAAATATTTACTTTATCGGGGTAACAGAGGTCGCATAAACCATGATGAAAGAACAAGAGAGAGATGAGGGAGCGAGAAGATGGGAGGAAAGCGTATGGACCAGTCAACGGTAAGCTTGTGCCTGCTTTATACATTTGCACAGAGAAGATGTAGCATAAACAGATGACACGGTTCCAGACATCGCTGAGAGTGGAAATGAACCTTAATAAGGCTCACTTAAGGACCACTTAAGTGGATTATACCGCTAATTAAGATAAATTACTTGAGAACACGATGGTTTTTTACAGGTCCTTGAGATCATCGGAGGGTTGACTACTTCAAGTACTACTGTGATACCGAGATGATTAGGTCTCAGATATTAGTAATGGAGTCGATAAAAATTTTGGAAAAGCACAGGAATTTGTCATTCAGCTTATTGTTCCTAGCGTATTAAATTCTATTTTAGAACCAATAGCAAAATTTTATAATTTTTATTTTAATAAATCAGGCGTTGAAGTCAAATCAGTTTAAATGCGGGCTTGGTTTGAAGCTCAGCCAAGCATTTAATTTAATTTACACTTAATTTGATTTCCTTCACCCACTTGGAATAAAACGTCAGATATTCTGACATTTTCAAAAGTGGACAAATTAAAGCTTGAATCATCGGACTCAAATTTATGTAAATTTTTAAATTTCCAGGAAAAAGATTGAACTTAAACAAATTCACCATACTAATTCTATTTAAGTTATTCTTTCATTATGTTGGTTTTAAAATGATACTTAGTAAACTCGCGATTTGAACAAAATGAGAAAATAAAATGCCATCAGACAATAAAATTACCACAGTATTGCAAAAAATTTAACGATTTTAAATTATGAGAATCAACTGAGATCGGCTCATAAAAAGTCTGCCGAATGATAAAGATAGAGAATCTGGAAAAATGTTAAGATCTGATATCACTTGGTTCATCATTCTTCCGAAGGTAGAGCCGCATAAGCCGCATTTACTCAAGGAGACTGAGACTGCTTAACTCAAATATTAAACAATTGTTGTGAAAACTTTGATACGATATATTAACAATAATTTGTATTTCCACTATCGCATATCTGTTTCAAGTGTTGAATTTCATTTAAATTATAAATTTATTTTTAAATTATGAATAAAGTTTTTATCAATGTGTTGTATCCTAACACAAATAAATTTTGAAAACAGATTAATGCAATTCAAGGTGCCAGTATGAATTATGAGGAGGCTTGCAAAAGGTACTTGTGTAATTTAAATTTTATTCAATTTATTCCCCGGATCTAGTCCGCTCCATTACGTTGTAATATTCGAAGCCCCGTTTCGAGAGTTTACCACCTTTCAGGGTAAGCTGATTTGCTGGAAGTCCAAAACCTATTGACCTGTTTGTTAATTTGGTTCAATTTGGTCAGTTTAATTTTCTTCCTGATGGTTTAAAAACACTGTAGCAAAAAAGCAAATATGATATTCACAAAGAGATACTTGCAGAGTTTAATGAAGGGGATTCATAAAACCGTTAGTTATCAGATGCGTAATAAGGATAAAACGATCTACGCATCTGAGATACAGCACTGATTCTTGACATCAAATATGTATTTTGCTATTTTTTTATGCTGCCCTTATTTAGAAATAGAAAGTATAAAAAGAAGGAAAATGAATACAATTTAAAATGAATGGAAGCAAGTATCGGAAAGTTCAAGAAATGGTAATAAACGCTCTGCCACTCCTAAGAAACTAAGTTCACATAAGATGCTCAAAATTGCTTCATTATTAAAGCAGTATTGCTAACTCAAAAGTGGATTGTGAATCCAAAGGCAAATTTGATCTCCTATGAGTTGAATACATAATAAGGGCAGGAACGATCGCCCATAAATATATTCAAACGTTTAAAATTAATGATAATGACACGTGAAAAATTTATAGATTAGGAATTCAAGCTGAAATAAATCTAAGTTCAAATATGAAATAAACTTCTTGACGATCCAATGCATTTTGTAATGTTAGAAGAAGTCATATTGAAAATGTAGAAAAGGACCGCAGAATAGGTACACTTTGTTCAGGACGATGGAAGTTTGGCAGATTTATCCAAATCAAGAAAAATTTTTCTTTTAAACTCATTATCTAGCTATCAAGAGCGGAAGTTTACAACAATTCAGACCACAGATGGAGTTGTCTTGTAGAAGCAGAGAAAACCCGTGGTGTGCCGTCGGTTTAGATAATTTAAATTTATTTAAATTCAAATTTAATTTTCCAAAAACAAGATGCTTTTTATATAAATCTACAATTGTTATTGATAAACAATGCTCCGCATTGATTAACAATACAAAATTATAAAATCGACTGTAAGAAAACTATGTAAAATTAGAAATATAAAAAAGCACTGTCATCTGAATTTTCGATTTCTTTTGCAATCTCACTAAGCGGTTATTAACAAGCAAACAGAATAAATATTAAATGTAAACGTTACTTAAACAATATAAATTTTCAACCTGAAGAAAGCTGGCACACTAATAAACTCTGATACTTGACCTCATATATTACACTTTTATGTAGATCAAGTCGTTCTAATTGTTCAGTTAAAAGATATGGAAAAAAAATTTTCAAGCCCATTAAGATAAGCACTACCAACATTTAGGTTTAATGGAAGGTATCCAGGTGCAGCTATATTGAGAAACCCGAATTCTACCACCCCTCATAATGGCCAGATTGGTCATATCGGACACCCACATCGCTGAATGTGCGTCGATGGGCATCGATCTCATGACATGTAAGCTTAGTAAGTATAACGATAAAATTAAAAAGCAGAATTAAAGTAGGAAAATTAAAATTAAAAATTATACTATTTTAAAATGTTAAATGTTTTTGATGTGCTTATTCGTGTAGCAGTCAATGAGAATGTAATATGTTGTCAATCTATTAAACCATTGTTATCTTCCTTGTCCTTTTGTGTTTTTTAGGCCATCCTTGGGCCTTTACCTAAAAAATTCTGATTTAACGACCATATAAGTTGACCTCTACGTCGATGGAGTAATTTTAACTGATCATATTAAAAAATTGACTTCAATATTCTTTGAAATCAATATTTCATTAGAGTAATATTAGAATTTATTTCACTTTTCTAGGAAAAGGTGATTTTTACGATCTCTTACAAACCTATTGCTAAGCTTAAGAAAATCATTGAAAAATAATTCACTTGTAACACTATTACTATTTTAAATTTAAGTTTATAAACTTAGCAACAAGAGCATATTTGACTGTCTATCTGAAACGCGTAAGAATCTTGGCGTCTAGATGCAGAATTCTCCATTTTCATCAAGCGATAGTTGTACTACTTTGCATTCATTCAAACCCTTCTTTCATAATAATTAACAACATAAATAAATAGATTTTATTATTTTATCAATAAGGTAAGACAATATCAATATGAATAATTTTAAGCAATTTGTAGAAAATAACTGACAAATAATATCAATAAACAGGTTTTTGAAAAATAAGCGAAAACATAAATGGCAATAAAATTTCCTTGTTATCACGCAGAGGTTAAGAGGATGCATACACAAATAATATAGTTATATTTAAAGTAGCTTTGAATATTATGAGGATTGAGTTAGACGTATGCAGCAGCAATTGTCTCAAAACCAATTCAGGGGTCACGAGATCAATCCATTTTGATGGACGTCTAGTTGCGTGTGTGGCCAACCCGTTGGTTTATTTTAGTGAGACAGTTTATCATTAAAGTGGCTCAAAAATGATATCACTTAGTAGAATTAACTCTTTTTCTTTATAGGCTTGGGAAGTTTTTACTTAAAGGGAATTACCAATTCATTTAAAATTTAAAATATTTATATCTATTCAAAAATAAGTGCCAAAAATTGAATAAATAGAATATATTTAGAGGAACGATTTAATATGCAAATGAGCGCAGGGAAAATTCATCAAACTTTAATTTTATTGAAGGTTAGTGTTGCAGCTAAGAACTAATGCAGCAGGATATACGGAAACAAACGGAATTTGAAATATATTGGAATAAAATTTAAGAAAAAATATCCAATTAAGCTAAAAAACATTAAAAACAAATGGTTAATAATTTAATTTTTTTTCCCCAATTTTGTCGTTAAACACGGTTTCAACTAAAAGTTATGCATATCATTTGCAGTTATGTTTTATTTCAAATAATGTTTAATTAATACTGTTTTATTGCATATAATCACTTGCGCCTTTAAAAAAAAGAGAAATTTAAAATTATTTATACTTCAAAGACATACTGTTGAAATTCTCGGTTAATCTTACTTCGGCTTATCAAATATTTTAATTCAAATTAACATAATTAGATTTATTTTAATTAGTATTTTATTCAATTCTAGATTCCTATACATAGAAAAATGTTTACCCTAGACACATTCAAATTCTATCTGATTTTTTAAACAGGAATCATTTTGTCATTAATAAACAAACCGTCTAGACAAGAAATTTAAATAAAACTTCCCGTCTGATAGGATTTGAAATAGGTGCATTTATGTTCAGCAGTCTAAATATGTAACTTTAAAAGATGACGGGCACAATATTTGTCCAGTTTTAATTGAAATAAAATTGCAATTATTTTTACTAGTACAAAACATTCTAGCAATTTCAATCGACTGACATCGAGCAACGGCAAGTTCAATAAATGATAAAGGGAAGGCGGTCAAAAAGAAGCAGAGAGCAATGTCAAAGAATTTCCCTTCATTTTATTTTTGCACTTGGATTATATAATATTTACTAGATAGGCAGTTAATATTCCAAAATTCCAGCTTCATGATTCGTTCCCTGGATTGCGGCAAATGCTTGTCTACGATATTCAGTGGTTATTGGCCGGTATTATTATTAATTATTAAGGGTTTGGCTTTCCACTTCGATTCATTTTTTCCCAACGATTTAGAATGCAAGTGATCTTATAAGGTATTCTGCAGCTTACAGCTTTTAACATGGCAAAGATTACATGAAGTTTTTAAGTTAAGTAATAGTATTTTACAAGTCAGTTATTTGTTGCGAATTTTGATAAATGAATCCAAAGAATTTTGCTTACAAAATTTTAATATTTATTAGCTTATCATATTTTCCCCCAAGAAAATTCCAGCATGCTGTAAGAATTATTGCAAGCTGCTATGTAACTGAGTATTTCCTCTAGCTATTCCAGACGATACATTTAATATTTTCCATCCATCCTTATTGCCACAACATAAGAGAGTAGGAGGACATTTGCAATCAAAATTTATCAATAATAGCCACCATACAAGGACTCATATCAGATGAAGACGGATTCGGCGAGCACAGTGGATGTTGTGTAGGTTAACAAAAATTTAGGTATTTCAAGTTCGAAAATAAACTAGATAGGTCAGACTACTACGAAGGCTCGTGCAGTCAAGTCAAAGCGTTAAGTTATCTGCTTTTTGGTACAATTCACGTTCCTTGATCGTAGGTCATAACTGACACAGGGTCTTAGGTGACCAATCAGATGGTGCGGTCGAGATGACTTATCATTGAAAGTACGTAAATAGAAGTTCATTTTTTCTAGAAATGATTAAGGAAACGAGGACTAAAATTTTGAACTAGAAGAAAATCTAGTAACTCGATGCACTAGAAATTTTACTAGGTTGGAACTTTCTGCTAGGATCCCAACATTCAAATGACTAGAAGAAAATAAAAAATGAATCAAATTACACAAATATTTGGTCAAATCAGCTTGTCAAATAGCTATGATTATCAGAGACATACACTCTGTCAGGAAAATTTTGATAAATTCCTGAAAATGGAGCTTTAGAATATTTGGATATTACTAAGTAACTTATTAACATTTTTAGAAAGTGTAAACCTCCAAGGTTACAGAATTCTAGACGTACTATTCTATCTTTATTGTATACTCCTGTTTCTTGCTGGGTTATTTGACATGGCCATGTTTAAATGCTGCTTCATAATTATAAATCATGGTTATTTGTATAGACAAGGTTAATTATGGTTAAAAACATATAGCAATTCCAAACATATTTATTAATATCAGCCTGCCATGGAGTGATCATTGAATTTTTATCTTCAATTAAAAGATTATTAATTTACTTTTTTAAACTCTAGCACAAACTACCGAAGAATACAATTAAATTTGGGAAAATATTCGAAAAAAGGTTGACTTTTCTATAAATCGTAGGAAATTGGCCACGGGAAGATTGGACGAAAGATAAGAGGTCCTTTCAAATAAAAGTACATCTAAAAATTAAACGTATTTTTGTTTAAATTGAATAGAAAATTTTTGAAAATTTAATTTAGTTGAGTTATAGGCTATCATTTAATTAATATGTGTTTAATAGTATCACCAGGATTATTTCAAATAACTTTAAATAAAATTTCCCATTTAAGTTAACATTTATTAAAACATTTTAAGGGCTTAAATTTAGAAGAAGGATTCAAAATAAATATAAAATACTCAAGATAGAGGCTTAAAAAATTAATCAATTTATATTAAAGTCACTTTATTTGTTTACAATTTCTTAAAAAGTAAACATTTTATGCACAAGTGTCAGGACAAATTTTATCTAATTTTATTCAAAGAACCGCTTTTGGAAACCATTTGCTTGTCGACCAAATTATCCCTGTTTTCAATTTGTAGGCAAGATTTTTTGTTCTATTCAGTAGTTCAATTTCATTAAAATGTTTTTTTATTAAGTAACGCGAGTCACCATTTAAAATGACTTAAGAATAAAATAAATACATTATGATCCAAATGAGATAAATTATATTTATTAAAAATAGGCGAAAGTGAGGTTCATTTAAACAAAATTAGCGCCATTTAAGTCCACCAGAATTAAAATATGCAGTGTAGTGTGTAAAATCTAATATTCATAAAAGATTTCCCCCAAAAACAAATAATCTTGTTCTGTAAGACTTAGAATTCCCTGTATCCAAACTATTTGGCACTTTTGAGTAATGATAATCAAAAATCTGTCCCAATTATTTTAACTTAATGACTTGAGAACTATTAATTGATTGCAGTTATAAATATATATAACTGATGTAAACCGGTAGTTAAATTCATTTGTCCACTTAATTACAATCAAGCAAATGAGTTAACGGAAATAAATTTTAGGTTTTAATATTTATTACACATTCCCCTAAACAGATCTAATCTTTGAATTTATTGATGTGTTTATATGCTCAGTGCTGCTGAGACAACCATATATTTAAATGAGCTTGAATTTAATTAAATAATTTCTTAATAGCAGAACTTTTTATAACACACGGTCTTTTCACAACGTCAGTGAAATTATAACAGAATTAAGGTTCTCGTTAATAATCCGATTGTAGAAGTACGCCCCTTTAAAGCCATAGCATGTGAAGAGATTAGTTAGCTGACTAATACTTTTATTTTAAACTTTTTGAGTCATTAGAAGTCAAGGAAAACTTAAAAAAAGGAAGCATGCACAGAAGCATGGCCAAGACAAACATATCATGAAACCATGAAGCTTTAGGGTTGACCAGGCCGTCATTGAGAAAACAATCCGTTCCTGCCTCTTGAAGCATAAATCCTTGTATTAAGGGAATTCGTGCAAAAATGATGAAGAACAATGCTGTCTACGGAATGAAAAGGCTTGCAAAAATGAGAGCAGAACCCTCACAGTGTTGACAGGATATTACCACTCTGGTAGAATGTTCAGTAAAGACTCATAAAATTCAATTTTTGGTCGATTTTAGTCCCATAAATATAAGGTTAGTTAAAACGCTTCATGTTAGAGATTTTGTTCATAATGTTATCACGAGATTCAGCGAGTGATCGTCTAAGAAAGCGTCCGTATAAATACTTCTCGCTGAGAATGAAGGTCAAATCAACACAAATTACATGAACCAAATATTTTAATCCTATTCACTTACTATTACCTTTATGTTTTAGCTGAGTACACGTACGTCCGAATAGTTAAATCAAATGGACATTGTAATATTATTAATGAAAGAATAAACAAATTGCATTTTTAGAAAGTTTGGGTTTAAGTAGACAATATTCAAAACTGATTTTTAGGATAGTTATCCCAATAATTTTCTCCATTTTACTGCTAATTTATTTTAGAAAAAAACACTGCACCAATTTAAAAGAGATTGCCGAACATTGAAATTAAGTTGCATAAATTGTCATTGGTGTTTAAAAATGCACAAAAATTTTGTCAGGTTGAAAATAAATTGAAAATTTGCGTAACTTACGAGTCGGAATGCAATAGGAAATAGGGAGGAAAATTCCCTCCAAATAAAGTGAAGGAATTCACAAAAATTTACCAAATTAAGCTTCGGTTATGCAGAGGGATAATGTACTCTGAAATAAAATTTATATTGTGATTTAAACTAAATAAGATATAAACAAAAGGGATCCATCTTTGCCATCTTTATAGAAAATTTCATATATATTTTCCACTTATAAGAGTGATTTGACCTAAAGTGAGTTAAATTTGGCTCTATTTATTAAATCACGTTGTATCTGCAGTAATATTTAATTTGCACTCCTCAGGTCAAATCGGCCCTTAAAATAAATGATTAGAACGTTATTGAGATTTAAAATTATGAAAATTTCAGCTCTTCTACCGCATTTAAATGATAATTTTATTTAAATAACACTAGGTTATTTTTTATTGATCATCGTATTACTTTATTTGACATCTATTTGCTTGACATAGATAAAATAAAACAAACACCTACCATTCTTATAAATGTAAACGAATGATAATATCAAAAGAATTTTGATAAGTCTTAATAATTCTAATAATTGGAATTAGATTTTTGACTAGAATGAAAGAATTAATAACAAACGCAAACTAACTGCAAAGCTTGGAATATATCAACTGGTCCTTTTATTGTTCAGGATTCGGACGAGCACTTCTTTAACCGGTTTTATAATTTTTCCATTTTTAGATAAGCTTTTTTTAAAATTTGGTAAGAATTTCATGATAAAGCAACATTTGCCGATAAAATGTCATTATTTTGTCCTTTTTTCAGTAGTATTTTTGAAATATTAGCCTCCAATCAGCGTGATTATCGTCAAACTTATTAGTAAATTAGCAAATAATGCTCTTAGCTGTCTTAGTTTAAATATCTCAAAATTTCAAATTATCCTGTCATAAGTAAGGGCGGGATTAATAGTGTTTGCAAGGTAGAAAGATTGAAATTATTAATAGTGGTTGCGTCTGGACAGAAATGTTATTGTATTGTACTGTATTTCATAAATACATTTGATACCGCAAATTATTCCCAAAGACTCTAAATACGTAATCAATAATAAAAAACACCGAAAATGTAGTACAACTCCCATGTAATTGTAAGATTGCAAGAAGATAAATTAGTCACATTAGTGAGCTGTATAACACAGAGAGCTCAATTTACGCCATTCGTAGAGAATCAAGCGAACAGTATCCACACTTAAGAAAAAAGAGCTCTGACGTGTTTGAAACACCTCTGCTAGTCTCATTTGCTCACTAATGATGATGAAATGATAAATTTGCATTAAAGTAGCATGACCGGATATATATATTAAGTAATTAGGTCAATGAGTTCTGATTATTGTGAACATAAAATCAGAGGACTAGTGATCAAAGCGTAAAAACTGTACTCAGAACAAGGTGAATCATAACTCATATAAGAAAGTGAATGGCTCCGTGGCAGAATTCAAATATGGCAAGATTGTAATATCTTGACCACCTTTTGTACTCATTTTCCTTACTTAAATAATTTCTCCATTCTGCATGTTCTGATCCTATTCGGTGATTGAATCTTCGAAAATTTTGTTTGTTTAGCCATTGATAGTGACAAAGTTAATAATTCTCACTTTATAATGTATATTCATTTTTCCAGGTTACTTGATATTTTATTACTTTGACATTGAAATCGACTTTTCTAAATTTGAATATTTAATTAAAATAATACAAATTTATATTTATCCTTTTGAGTGTGTTCAACTGACTTTCCTACACAGGCTGCAGCGTCAACTCTGGTCGTTTTTACATAACAAACAGCAAATTTAATGAAAATTCAAGCTTCCATGAATTCTAGAGTGAATTATTGTGGATGCATTATCACGTGAGCTGTTTTAATGTCCATATCCCCTTCAATCAGATAAAATTAAAATTTATCCGAATCGTACTGACTCCGTTTTGATAATCTATTTATCTAATGGTCAAACGCTGAGCGCTGTGTTTTAGTGTCAGTTTTTCTTCCAACCAGAAAACATTGATTCTTTTTGCTCATAACGTCGCGACAGCTAATCAATGTAGATTGTTGTTTGACCTTCAACAGTCATTCATGAAAAGAAATGCGTCACTACGAAAAGTTTTGATTACCTAAGCTAACTATCCTGATGGTACAATGCTTTAGTGACTTCATTTACTTTCCTACTGAAACTGATTCATTGGCAATATAGAATGGCTCAGCGTTATTGCTTATACCAACGGCATGTAATTGATGACTTGTTAGCTTAAGTGCTTTTCCCTACCATTGAGCGATTATAATAGGATGAGGAAAAACAGTAAATTAAAATTTATTTTGTGGAAAACAAACAGAGATTTTATACAAAAGACGGAAAAGAAAACACTGCTAGGTAGTTACCACTTGCA
Source organism: Hymenolepis diminuta (assembly GCA_900708905.1). NCBI lineage: Eukaryota > Metazoa > Platyhelminthes > Cestoda > Cyclophyllidea > Hymenolepididae > Hymenolepis > Hymenolepis diminuta. Next base: position 2,266,291 of record CAADRB010000004.1, read on the forward strand.
AATATATATTTGTGTAAATAGTTACTTAAACCCGGATCCAGATCGAGTAGCATTGATTGTTTTTATTTGAGTAACATTAATGGTGTTGATGTTGAAGGACTGTTAAGTATTTCTTAATATTTTTGACCAACAATAATATGAATCGTTTTAATGAAAAATAATTTTTACATCTCTTGCATTTAGGTAAAGTTTTTTTAAGCGTTTCCGCTAAAGAAAAGTGAACGATGGTTTGCATTCGCTTCTTTCACCTATAAAATCCAACGGCACGTCGGTTTCAAAACTAACCGTGAAGACGCTCGATTTTTACGCTCTCCCTAGTTCTTTGTCCTACGCTTCATTTTCCCTCCATTTTCTCTCACATTTAAATCATTTGTGTATTAAAAATTCCGTTTTATCCTCAACTCTATTCTCAGATCTCCGGAACTGTGGCTGTCTGTTGTTTGCTGTTAGTTTTGACCCCAATAACGACGAATTGATCATGCTGCCGACGATTGGTTCTGAATTGGCTGTACTAAAAGTCGTTAAATCCCAGTGGAGTAGAACACATGCATGACCGCGTACCGCGGTCATTTATTTAAATACTAATCCCGTATTCAACCACGATCTGTTCAGATATTTACTCAGTGAAAACTAAACAAACTGCATGGACATTTATTTGGTTTCATTGGTTAAATTAATTGTTGATAAGCCGACTGGTCAGAGTTCCACTTAGAATGACAATCATGAGCACTGCTGTTGGCTATTTTCAATTTAGTGTACTTCGGTGAGGCAAATTATTGAAATGACGTGTACCTATGCACCATAATAATGAAATGTAATACGAAATTCAAATGAAGTAAATTTCTTTTATTATCCTCACTTAACTCCTCAATTATACTGAAACCTGTACTCAATTACTCATTATTGAATTTTCTTCTCTCTCTGTTGTTTTAATAGCATTCAGTGATTAAAAATTATAAAGGTTTTTTCCCTATCATGGATAATTTTACTAATAATAATGCCGCCAAAACATAGCCAAACTGATGCATTTTTAAAGGTCATGGGGTAATCTACCCGATTAATTAATTCTTCAAGGTAATCATTCATTCTTTTCTTTATATTCATAAATTTAAAATGTGCAGTATATTTTTATATTCTTTAGGAAATCCTATTTGAAAAATGTATTTAGTTAAATTAAGATGGATTATGAATAAGATCTTGGATAAAATAAATAATCTCGTTTCTTTTTAATTTTATTCTCATTTTTTCATTCATGTTTTCTAAATTCCTCAAAAATTATAATTTGAATTTTTATTTCACTTTTATCTTTTAATTTTTGATAAACATGAAATATTTCAATTTAATAATGTCTGAGTTTGTCCAAATAAAGAAATTGTTTAGACATTCACCGTATGCAAAATAATCGAATAATTAATAACAATTTACCTTTTATTAAAAACAAAACTTATTACAAATATAGTTAAAATAGTTTATCACTTAAATCAACAGAAAGGAGAAAATCAAGCTCACGTTCCAACGAACGTCGTTCAAGAAACATTAAATTGTACCTGATGTTATCAGGTAGTGATTGAACAATATTTAGCCACTGTACAAGGTCTTTCAACTCATTTGCTTTGTTCGAGAATTGAATGTGCTGGAAAAAAGGGACATTTGTTGAAAGGCCACTAGAAAGAAGTTCACGGAAATACTTTCTTGGAAATATTTGTCGGACTTTGTTCCGTGCTAGGGTGGAGAGTGAATGTGGATTCTTCTTGAATAGAATTTCAAATCGCCTGTGAATTTCAGATACGATAATAGCAGCTGGACTGTTTTGAGGAAAATTCAGTTCAGGTAGCATACATGCACCAGAATATATTATATTTAGAAGAAGAACAAAATTAGATTCGATTGAATATGGCGGATTTTGTAATTTTGGATTCTGTAGTTTCCATCTAGCATAGCAATCGAGGATTCGATAGTAGGTATCATAGTTCAGATTACCGTCAGTCATTAAATCGACAGGTACCTGAAGACCACTTTGTAAAAGTCGTCGGAATAAAGAATGAAAATCTATTTCGGAGGCTGAACACAAGTTTTGAAAGATTGATGATAGTACAGTCTTCTGAATTCCTGATTTACATATTTCAACAGTTGAGCCTTGCACAAGCAAGCGATCCAGAATTTTTGTCACAACAGCATCATGTTTGTATGGTCGTTTAGAAGGTGAAACATTTACAAAAACGCAAGAATAGAGGAAAAGATTGATAAGAGAAATATTTGGTTCAGGAGATAAACATATATACGACGATGGAATACTGGAAAGTAGTTCTAGGACACAACGCCATCTTTGATCCAACATAGCATCGATAATTTTCTTTATTGTAAAGACGGGCGAATGACATGATTTTAATAAATTACCTGTTAAAGGCAGGACAATTTCACCATAAGCATTCGTAAACTGAGTATTTGTAACTGACGGCCAGCTTCTTCTTTCGGAACAAGAATAGTTCCGAATGGGAAGTTCAATGTCGTTCGATGACTGGGTTTCATCAAAATCGCCTCGACATCTAACATATCCACTACTCCGCTTTCGTAAAAAATTGGTTAGACTCCACGGGACTCTCCGACGAATAACTGGAGTGTTTAGCGAAACGAAGGGGATGTCTTGGGCATTCTCTTGAAAAATTCGAGTTTTCACATTGTTACCTAACTTTCGTATCACAGAGTGCACACCGGACTTAGTATAGTTCTCACTCATCCGTGGTGTAAGAATTCCTACCATTTTGAGTTTAATAAAATTGAACTCTCTATAGCATTTTTGTGAGGACAGTAGCGCATTTCCTATTGGCTATTCCTACACCCAATTAGAAACGTTGCCATTAGATTGATAAAAATGCATAAAAGGATTAGTTTTCTGACCAAGTTATGCAAATTAAATGTATTAAAATAAAATTAGCAATTCAGTTTAATTCCAACCGTTATACGTTTTATATAGAAATTATTAATGCTATTTATATTGTACAGTGATCTATGAATAATTTTGCTACTGAAAATCTGTTTATTTCATGAATAAATCGTAGTTACAAAGTATAAAGAGATAAACAGACTCTAATCTATAGGCTTCATCCAAATTTTGTTTTGTATGTTTGTCAGCAATGTAGGCTTCAAACAACTCCTTATCTAAGAAAGTTTTTTCTGCTCGTTCCTGCCTCTTTAACTAATTCCAAGCTAACGCTTTATAGTAATTTTTGTCATTTATTTCTTACAAACAGGACAACCATTTTCTGTACTAGTCCAGTAAGATGTATTAAGTTAACCACGTCTTCATCCAGCTATGAAGCAGATTGAACTGCCGATTTAGCAGCTTGGAATGTAGAATTTAGTCCATTCTAGTATTTACGATTAGTAGTTTATTACTTTTGACAATCCAGTTAGCAATGGAAAAGCTTACCGTCGGCCGTATCAAAAGTAAACCATTGCACTATTAAAAAACGAATCAGTGAAATGGACAGTAAATCCAGCAGAAATAAAAAAACTCGGTTTCCGTACTTTGAAACCTTCCTTTCCAATAAAAATAAATTTTTATACTAAAGCAGAATAAGAGACGGATAATATTAAATTTATCAAAACCTTCGCAAAAGTTTGTGCCAAAATACGGTGTTTTGCTGATAAAACATTATAATAACACTACTGAGTGAAGACCAGTTTATTTTAAACAGAAACCTAATTACACATAATAATAAATCAATTCCAGAAGATGAATAATTATTAATTTTATTGCGTAGAAGTTGGCTTCCAATAAATTCATATTTCTTCAAAGGAAGCTCATTACAACTTTAGTATCCTATGATTTACAAAGTTTGACCTTCCTTAGGGCAAAATGAGGGTCTAGTATCACTCAAGCTTGTGAAAATTTTTTAATATGAGTAGTGAAAATTTCAAGAAATATGTTGGTAACCTTCCATTTTACTGTATATTTTATATTTAATTATTTCTTGTCTTCTATAACTTATCTTTTAAAAAATGTAAGCATTAATATTTCCCTCTTAATTAATTCTGGAATAACTTTTATGTGTCAGTATTAATTCTTGTTCATTTAATCTACTCAATTACCCCCAATACTTTAATTTACATCATTTTCAATTACCCAACACATCCACTTGATTCCCGTTCAACTGGTAGTTTATTATTAATAAATAATGCAAACATTTGCTTTTAACAGACTTGGAGACGTGTATTTACTCAATTCACATCATTTTTTATTCTAATATAACTTATTATTATGCTACAGTAGAGGCATGCCATCAACAATGAGAGAATGTTCAGAAAATTGCACAAGTAGAAATTTGGTTTCGGTTAATTATAAAAGAGTAATAAAAGACATCCTCATCTTGAATAAAGTACTGCGATCTTGACAATATTAAACTTATTTGACCTGGTTTATTCTTTTATCTTGGCCACAAGTTGTAATAATCTAACTGGATTATATCGGTTAATGACTATATAACTCTATGAAGGAAGGGGTTGCCACTTCCCAATACTTTAAAACTTGCTTAAATCGTGTTTGCCCTTTCTAATATAACGATACGAATTCAAATTGGAAGATAAAAAAGTGTCAAAAGAAATTTTACGTGTTATCTAACAAATCAGTGCCTATTAAAATTTTAAAATCTTAAGGAATGAAATCTTTAAGGACAATGACTTTTTCATTACAATGGAAGGAGTGAAAAATCTTTACTTCGAGACTGAAGCCCTTTAATTTGGCTTTCTTCATTCCTGAGTAAATTGTGCAGCTCCAGTCTAAATCGTATTTTGATCCAACTTTAAATGGATGAGAATAAAAGGCAAATGAAATAAGTGAAAATATAATCATGCCATCGATATTTAAATTTCTTGGACGTATTTATTTGAAAATTAAAACGAAATTTGCATAATTAATGGGACAAATGATGCAAAATGGGCTTGTCAATTGATATGATGACAGTAAGTTTCTATTTCACTGCATAGCTTTCAAATGCAATTAACCCGTTCATGGAGTTTATCAAGTAATTACTGTCCAAAATATTAAAAAAATGCATTTGTTCTCATTACTTACTCTCTTTTAAGAGAAATCTAAAATGACTCCATGTATTAACAGATTGTTGTACTCGTGTCTCAAACTGATATTTGTATGAAACGTCCATTTTATTATGGTTTACACTCTTTCTTAAAGAAAGATAAGGCTAGATGCATGGCGTCGATACTGGATGCTTAAATTGTCAAAAATTGCCAGGAACTAAGATTTTAAGGAGATACCTTGATTGCATCCCGCCTCAACTGATACTTTTGTGCTCTTTTGCACACAGATCTCTACTTTTAAATATTGAGCGTGGTCTCAAAGCTATTATTAATATGGTTCATTTTTTATTTAAACAAATCTAAATATTATATTATCATATCTTCGTTCAGCTATATAGTTAGTTATAGTTAGTTTGATTGTCCAATTTCTTGCCTGAATACTTAATCGGATATGAAAATTATGACTGTTTTGTTAAAAAATTACTTTTTTAGCATTTAATTGAGGATAATATCATGTCCGCTGGTATTTTTGGCTTTTTGTTTCTCATATTTTATGAAATCAATGTCAACGGAGTCTTCACTGCGCTTAAAAATCTCAAAACCTAAAATATATATAAATATTATAAATGAATTGAATAAGAAAACGAGAATTAAGAGGATAAATGAATAGATTTTAATGTATAAATACTAAACTAAAAATAATATTTAAATCAGACTTTGTTATAGTTAGGAAGGTAAAGTAGATGAGTCAGTTTTCCCGAATTTGAGAATTTCAGGACAAATTGGTACTGCAAATGGCATCAATAGAGCAGCAAATAACATTTATGTTTGTTAAATAATTTTGCTCTGTTCATTTAAAAAAGTTAATCTGCCTGTCATCGTGTAAAAACTTTCACTTTAATTGACAGTGATATTTTGTCTTTTGCTTTTAATGTTGACTAAAATCTTCAAAATTTGACTGAAATCCGTGATCACTTTAGTGCTTGTACAAGTTAATTTATTAATCAGAATTTTATCTACATTAATACACAAATAGCAACAGATAAAATATAAAAATTAATTTAATAATCGATAACTACATGCATTTTAATAGAAGTAAATTTAGGCGGATTTTCAAAGTTTAATAATCACTTTCGATATTCTCATCTTGCTGATTCTAGGTCTAGGAAAATTCATGACCCACAAAAATCCACTCATGATAATTGAACTCTGGAATACTCGGGTATTTTAAAGTGAAAATGAACAGATCAGTTCTTTTTAATTCAAAAAGTAAGGCTCTTTATGATCTGATTTCACTTTATACTCCTAATCGATCCATGTGTCACCCCTATCAAAATAGGTTTTGCTATTTTGAGCCCTCAGCTGTTATTCTTTAATTTTCAACTTTAAAGTTCTGGATTCTAAACTTGAAAGCGCTTAGCTTTAAGCTGTATAGGGAAATAGGTAGTGCATTAGTGGGTGTTTAATACCTATCTCAATCACTATGAGAACATAAATCTTATCAACAATGGGAAGGTTGATGCACAACGTGCAATTTAAATAGCCATGATGAGAACTCCAGGGATGTGTTCAAGTAGAAGCATTTATTTTTCATGTGGAAGTGCTGAGGAATATTTGGATAAGCTCATGTGTGGCTCAATATTTTCAAAGAATATGCAATTTGAAGACGAATTTGTTTTCAATCAGCAAGGTTTTTCCCCAATTACAAAGTATTTACTTTACCAACTGAAAGCGTCTTAAATATATAAAAAATAATAACTTTTTTAGCTTGCAAATCTGATTTATTCAACGGCAGTGCGATTGCATTAACCCAACACTATTTGTGCATTAGCTTTTGATTGCTCTCAAACTGTCCATAAATGTATGAAAAGCTTACGAATCTCTGTTAAATCAACGTGTCAGTTATTTCATCTCTGCTATATTACATCTGCAGACTGGAAAATATCATAGAAGATCACTGACCTTCTCAACCACTGGGAGAAAAATTAAATTGAAGTGGCAAAACTGACCATTCTGGATACCGTCGTCAAGCATTTGCTACAATTCACGGAGCGAATTGTGAATTTTGAATTTGATAGTGAACTGTCCACTACGTAAATAATTTATCAGCTCAGTTCAAAAATCAAATGCAGTAAGACACTCCGATACAACGTAGCTCACCGTATATTTTTGGTTCTCTCTGCTTTATCACCGTTAGATTCAATGTAATTCATTGTTGCCCGCTTCCTCAGTTAATATTTGTAAAATTTAGTAATAGCTTTGTTGGTGATAATAATAATCTGCCTATTAATCCATTTGTAGAATTCAAAAAAAGATGTAATAAAAATCGGAGAAAAATATTGTTAATGTAAATTTTGCTTCCAATATGGCTACTAATTTAAGCAAATTTACTTAATATTTCATAGAACACATCAAAAACTAATAAATTATGCATGAAAATTGTTAAAAATTTAGATTTTAAAGTAAGGAAAGCTTTTTAATCAATCTTAATAATTTTGACATAAAATTTTATGATAAGTGTATAGGATTAAATGTCAAGTATTTAAAAATAAGCAATATATTTACTTTTTATATGATAAAGTCTGGAAATTTTGGAAACCCGTCGCGTCCAGAAATGCTATAAACTTTAATTGCATTATTAAATTACATCTATTATGTTCTTTATCCTTATTTTCATGAGACTTGAAATCAGAAATATATAGAAAACACCAATGAGATCCTTCATGAAGTGTGTAAATCCTCCACATACAAGCTGTTTCTGAAAAAAATACGGTTTTATCATATTCGTATACCTTGGCTTTATTTATCTCAATTGTATGCTACCTTTCAAATTATGAAATTCAAGCAAAACATTTTAGAAATATTACTTAAATCAATAAAGAATAATCAGCCCTCTCTTTCCAAGTTTTTAGAAAGTAAAATTTATTTTTAATTTATTAAAATTAAAAAATTGAAAATACACTTTACCTAAAGCATTCTTAATAAAGCTTCAGTTTGTAGGATGAAAAAATTACTTCAAAGTATGAAACTTGAGAAATATCAGAAACCAACAATTTTTTCATCTAGAAAAATATAACCGTTTTCTAAATTTAAATAAAGCCGAAAAATTTTGTTATAAACAGTAGGCACGATAAGTAGTAATTTCAAACATTATAGAAGGAAGTTCAAATGCAGACAACCTGATGATTTCAGAGTCTGGACACAGTATTACATTGATTCTCGTCTTACAACAATAAATTTCCATTATTGCTTGATTCGCCTCTATCACCCCCTTTTGTTCGGACACTCTTCGTGACTGAAATTGTAAAATCCTGTGCTTTGTCATGAATGGTATAATAATAATGAACAATAATGTATTTCTGTTTTGGAATAGGTGGAAGCTGAATAAATTCATTCAATCTCGTTTAGTTAGAATGAAAAGTATCTAAAGTTTTATATGTTAATGTTACATTAGTCCTTCCATTTAATTTTCACAAGAAAAAAATTTAAGAGTCGATTTGCTTTCCAACTTTTACTACAGTTAAAATAATCTTGACATTCAGCCATGAAACTTTTTCTTTTGTGTTTTGTCCCTTCCAAAATAAGTTGAAAAGAGGCTTTCAGTTTTAAAAGGAGGAGGAAAGTATTAATATTACATGAATATAATTAGAAAAAGTATCAAATTCATTTTGGTATTTTAAATAAAATTTTATTCATCAAATATTTTTAAAGAGCTATTTTCAAATTTACAGAAATTTTCAATTGGTGTTTCGTGGACATCTGTTAATAGATTTCTAACCGACAAACCACCTTTTTGCAGTTCATTTAATCGACTATATCCTTAATAGAGGATGCATCGGTTGACTTTAACCTAACTCAAATATATAATTATATTATATAGTAGCTAACTGCTCAATTTACAGTCTCACATTTCCGTCATTTAAGAATTTTACCTATCTTTCCATTAATGACTAGGTATATTTAAACCGGTCGCATAAATGACCCTGAGATGAACCTACAGTACGATGTTCCTTGTATTATTCGATGCTTCTGCCTTCAGATATCTCAGTTAGCAGTAGAAAACTACAGTCATCTCTGATGCTCTTCGAGCATTGTTTACTTCTCGATCAATTTCCGTTTCATATTTTAATAAAATTTTCGGTATTCGAATCTGCCTCATATATATAACTTTTTATAAATTCCACATTACCGTGAATGAAATATGTTTGCTTGTTAATAAAAATAGCTTGCATTGCACTAATGGCACAAGCAGTTATACAAAATGAAAGAAATAATTTTGGGAAAGAAAAGGGAATTTTGGATCCACGGGATTTCAGACGGTTGCTTCTTCTCTACTCACCCCGGAAAACGTATTCAGCTGCTTTTTCTAAAAATATCTAATACCTTTGAGTATTATCTTGTTACCCATTTTATGCCTTTATGTGGGTAAGATCCATAAAAAGCTTTTCTAAGCTCTGTTTAGTAAAGTATTCAAATTTTATAAAAATTTTTTGGCAACATTTTCTCATATATTCAGAGAGTGATAAGCCCTACAGCTAAATCACACATGGCGAGAAATTTTTGAAGCATTGGCACAAAACAAAATAGCCATTATATTGAGAGATTTTGTCAGTATTCTCTAGTATTTTCCATTATATCTCCAATATTTAATTCACAAAACACATATCTGCTAGAATTTTTAAAACAAATAAATTGAAAAAAGGTATCAAGTAATTTCAATTTTGTCCAGTTTAAATTAAAAATTTGCAGTGTTTTTATTTTTGTAAATATTTGTAAAAATAGACTTAACCGAATATCATTCTCAGGTCCATTAAATAAATTTCAGTAGGTTTATGGAGGTTTGAATTTTAATAAATGGATGTTAAAGGATCTTTCTACCTCCACTGACAAATTTATTCCAAAATTGTCTTTATTTCAAACTATAATGTAAACTGATCTGACTTTTATGGGAAAAATAGTACGCACATCAGAATAGGGCCTAATGGAACATTGTTAGTTAACGAGAGATTGGGAAAGAGATATAATACAATAGATAACCCATTAAATGTACTCTATAGTTGGTGGAGGGCATTCACTAACTTTGAATGAGCCACACTGAAAGAATCGTTATCTTCTTTAATCAGTATTCACAAAATAAAACAAATATTTTTGTATTACATATGAATTTCGCGGCTTCAAATAATAGTAATGGAGAGACAATTGACATAAAACTAGTGCATTACATTCGAAATTTCGTAAATAAACATAATATAGTGTTGGAGTTAGATAAAAACCAACAGTTTGCAGCTAACAAATTACGACAACCAATTCGTAGCTGTTTGAGTAAGAGCTA